>JABEVS010000179.1:0-114088 GCA_018290735.1 Coelastrella sp. MACC-549 | reverse complement strand
TTGAAAAGCAGCGTTTAGTGATGCAAAGGCAAAGCTGTTGGTAGCAACCATTGTATATTTTCTAAAATCTGCAATCGTTGTATCACTGGTATCACCATCATCCTCATGATGCCAACATGGTTATTGACAATCATGGTCACCCCTGCTGGTTGCATGTTCCGGCTTTCGAACAAGACTTGCATTTTTCAGTGTTGTTCGATTTTATAAATGTGTGAGCCATGCCGTGGGCAGCTCACTTGTGTACCTGCACCTGTGGCTGTGGCAGATTTGCACCCCCAGGATTGCTTATGACGGTTTCATAGTCAGTGCCCCAACCAGCTCTGTATACTGGCAACCAGCCCTGTGCAGTGCACTCAGCAGTGCACAAATTGTTTGAGAGGTCATCAGCTCTTCTGTCAAACACATTTTTAGTTGAACAATCATGTGATAAATGAATCGCAGGTCAATGGCATCATGGTGAATGAATACACGGGTGATGACGTGACAACCCGTGTTCATGAGGAACAGTGGCTGCACCAGATGCTGACCATCAACGATCCAGCTGCCACTGGTACTCAGGCGGCTGTTCAACAACAGGCTGGGGCCGGGGGAGCAAAGGCAGCAACAGTGTCTGGGCAAGCCGTGAGGCGGATAGATACCGTACCTACCATATCAGTGACTGCCTCCCGGCAACAGCAGCATATACAGCAGCAGCAAGCTCACAAGCAGCCGCCTTAGCCTGACCTGAGCACTGCTACTAGCTGGCAGCTTGTTGTACAAGTCACCACCAGCACCGCTAGTACTACTATGCGTATGGTCGTGCTGGCACTACACGGGCAACGGACGGTCCAAACTTGCTGCCTGTACAACCCCTCATACAATTGCGATGGTCACCAGCAGTGCTGGCTTCGCCATTCACCTGTTTCACCACCTTTACACCCGAGGACAGCTGAAAAGCTGTGGCTGCATCCAGCCTTGTGCGTACAAGGCTCCTAATTACGAAAGTCCCGCGAACAGGCAAAATATGGCAAAGCAAGTGCTGTGCGCCATCAGCCAAGCCAGCACTGTTCATCAAAACACTGCACCGGTTACGTGAGCTGCTTTCCGATGATGCGCATTGTCCCACTCTTGTTCCCTGACGCCAGGTTGAAAGCACTATTGACAGCCTCAGCAACAGGCCCTAGCAACTCTTCTTTTGATCACAAACAAGGTGCATTTGTCACCGGTACTGTGATATAATGACAACGCAGATATTAGACGATCACCATTCAGAACTGAACTGAAGGCCTGACAGCCGATCGCGCTGCAAAAGCATTACGAGCGCCAATGACCAGCTATTCAACACATTATTAGTGTTTTTTTGCTGCTTCAGTGTTGAAAAGGGTCGCGGCCTGGTCTGTGGGGTGATCAGGGAGGAAACTCAGGCCTCCTAGGAGCCCAATCTGGTTTAGCGCTCAACACGGAGATGGGTCCTGCTGTCACCCTGTGATGCTCAACGCCAATATCATGAAACCGTTATAAGGGCTCGCAAGGGAGGTACCTGATCATAACAGCACTTGCTACTACTGCTACTACCACATGACGCATCTCTGCATATCTCATTGTTCACACGTGTGCATGCTAAGCACTGACATAATGACAGCATGCTGTATTGCTGTGTCCCTTTTTACAAACATGTGGCAGCCATGGCAGCTGCTTACCCAGTTGCTTGCAACCAATTCATGAGATGGCAACAAGGTAATGAGAGCCATGGCCCCTCACAACACGCCTTCCTTGTTCCTCTAAACCAAGGATTTGGCAAAACACAGACCCTCAAGAAAGCAAGTTGGCCAGCTGCAAGGACGACACCCTGTCATAAGATGACGAGCCCTTGGCAAAATGATCGACCCACTCTGATGATAGCAGTATCGCACACTCTGAGAAGATGGCACTGTTTGCAGCCTTAGCATGCAGTCACTGAGCTGAGCTCCGCTCTACACGGCTCATGAAGCTGGCTAAGCTGCTCTCTGCAAATTGCCTTGGATCTGCGATCTCACTCAGTACTGGCCGCTCAGGCACGCTGGCATTGGCTAGCTTGGCATACGCTGCTGTGTATCCCGCCCCGGCCAGCTCATCCAAAGCGTCCTCTTGGCTGTCTGCTTCTACTGCTGCCTCAGTACCTGAACAGATGAGGTGAGCAGCAGCAGCAGCAGCAAAAGCAGCAGCAGTGTAAGCGATGAGCACTGCCACTTGGTTTGCAGTGAAGAGAGCATTGTGTCTAGTCCCTGAGCCCCGTAATCATCTGCAATCTACCTGCAGCATACCCACAGCTGTAGCCAACTGAACACCAGGATGGTCTTGCATGCAGTCTTTGGCGGATGTACATCTTGCACTCCTGCCCAGTTGTGCGCATACCAAGGGTATCTAGAAGACTGACCAACATGACTCCGGGATCACTCCGGTTTCGCACTTAAACAAACTCAAACCCGATCATACCTCCCTGCCAACCCTTGTAGAGGTGTGCAGCATCACTTTCTTTTCAGATATGACATCCATGTACCATACTGCCACAGAAGGTGTATGAACGGATCCGATCTACAGGGATAATACCAACAACTGACATAATGCCTGTACATTGGATCCACTCATACACCTTTTGTGGCAGTACCATATTGGCAGTGTCATACCATGATGGTGCACTGCAACAGCCTCCACCCCCTTTGTTGCTTGCTCCGCACCTTTCAGCTTCGCATCCAAAGCTGCCTTCATCTGCCTCCAGAGTTCACTCTTAGCAAACACATCCTTCGACTCTGTGAGGCACTTGGTTGCTGCTACTGCTACCAGCTTGTTCTCGTCAGGCCCATCAGCAACAGCCAAGTTGGGAGTCCAGACCTGTCACAAGCACCAGCAGCAGCAGCAGCAGCAGCAGCAGTGCTCACAGCCATCAGCATATGGCGGGTGCGTGGGTCACACCTGGCACATGCAAGGGATAGCCTGGCACAACCAGTGGGAAAGACCCGGCTGAAAGCAGTTCTGAGGGAGTTGTTTCAACAGGTCTTGAATCAGCTGTGGTTGTTGTGACTCAGTCATACAGCACCTGCTGCCTGCTCACTCAAGTGTTGACATCAACATCATCAGAGGATGCTGACCTGAATCAGAACTTGCCAAAAGTTATAGCCAACTAGCCTGGCGTTGGCTGGCCAAAGGCACTGGAATTCCTCATGTAAGTCATGGAGTCAACTGAGCTGTGCTGTGAAAACAGTGATGATTCACTTCGCAGCCAGCCCTGACATCCACACTCTGCAACTAGCCCTGCCACCGCAGACGGCCTGCAGAACTTACCTGTTGCAGTATGTCATACAGGACGTTGCCCTGCACATTGTCCATGCTGCTCTTGACGCTGTCCACCCCCATCTTGCAAATTGCTAATGCTAGGAAGACGACAAAGCCACGGGTGTACTTAGGGGTCCTGGAGGACTGCAGCCAGTACAAGGCAGCCAGTGAAGATTGTGAGTTGCTGTATGCCAGCTGCAGGCAGAGCCTCTTATGGTTGGCAGCTGGTGTTGGAGCATTCCCTGCTGCAAGGTAGCTTCAAGCGTCACTGATAGCAAGCAGTGACTGCAGGCATCAAACGCTCAGCTCCAATACAGCACAGGTTTCTTTCACTCCACTTCAGCCATGTCTGAGACGTCCCAACTGAATCTCACCGTCAGCCGAGTCAACAGCAGTGACCACACGACAGGCAGGTATTCCTGGTAGCTTGTGAAAGGCAGGTACTGCACCACAGCACTGAGGAGCTGGAAACCATAGTGGTCATTTGCCTTGCTGGAGACAAGCTTCTGGAAGACCCCCAGTATGGGCAGCAGGTGGCCTGCTGCTTCTATCTCCTGCCCTGCTTTAGCTAGGTATGCCACGAGCAGCCGCGTGAGTGCTGGTATGTTGCCGTGACGCTCCCAGAAGATGGGCGACAGCAGAGGAGGAAACACCGCCATGTAACTCTGAGTTTGAAAACACAAAACAGCAGCAGATGTCAGTCAGTGCGGTACCTTAGGCCAGGTGAATCAGTCAGTGCGGCACCTTAGGCCAGGTGAATCAGCACCAATGCCTAACCTGCAGCCATACTGCACCCACCTAGAAGAACTAGACTGCTGCCCATCAATCAAAGCAGTCTGCTGCCTACACAGCAGCCAGGCATTGTGACAGCACCCTTGTACCCAAGCCCCACCATCTGTGTTAACAGCAGCAGCAAGCATCCCAGTACAGAGGCCACCATTGAAAGAAGGGATCCTGGCCAGACTTACCGCTCCTAATGGTGGGTTGCTGAGCTCAATCAGCTGTGCAAATATTTGGAATACATACGGGTGGAACTCTTGAATGTCGTTACTCAGCACAATCTGGAATGCTGGGAACAGCGTCTGCTCGTACGTTGTCAGCTGGCTGGCGTCTGCTGCTGTGCCATGCCTGATGAGGGCTGCTACACTCTCAAACAGGTAGTGATTGAAGCCAGGTGACTTGGGATTCTTGCACACCTCCAGCAGCATGTCTGCAAGGGCCTGTGAGATGGATGGAACTTATCAGCCATGTTTGAGCCTTTTATTAATGAAAGAAGCAAAGTTTGTACCATACAAGCTGCCAGAAGCGCTGCGGAAAGCATGGCGTGTTACAGTGCCTGGAGGGTGTCACCGCAACGTACTGTTTATTCCCAGCACACCCCCTGGTCCTGGTTGGAGACATGCATGCAGACACACAGCCCAACAACAAGGGTCAGCAGGCGGGCAAATGGCTCAACGCCTAGTAAACTCACTCTGAGGCACATGGGTGCGACTGGCACCATCTCTGACCCCAGGAAGCTTATTAATCGCATCACTGCCCGCATCAGGTACTCATTCTCTGCGCTGTCAGCGTGTCGGAACGCTTGAAACAGCCCAGTGAGCAATGGCTGGGCCACCGGTAAGACATCCGAGACAGCTAGCCTGCAGGAGCAGCAGATGAGTCAGCAGCACAAGAGGCTCAGAACACTGTGAGGTCGAGGGGACACAGAGGGCTGATGGCTGAACGCTGCTGCTGCAGGACCAAGCTCTGGCAAGGTCAATGTACAACAGTGATACCTGGAAAATTGTCACAGGTCACATGCACGCACAGTGAAGCAGGGTGCAGGGGAGATGTTGCTCACTTGGTTTTGCCGCCCTCTCTCAGTGCCAGGAATCGTTCTATAGCTGTTGCAGCATAGCTGTGCACAACCACATGTTCACTGGCCAGCAGCGAAATGCAGGGAGTCAGCAGAGGCACCAGCATGGCTTTTGGCAACTGGCTCCTGAAGGTTGTTACAAATTTGAGGGCGTCTGCTTTCAGGATAGGGCGAGCGTTCACTTGAGGGTCTTGAAGCTCAGGAAGAACCTGGCAGCACACATGACCAAACAAACAGCAGGGAACAAACGCTTGTCATTGTCAGGATGGATGCTGGACCTTTGCACGGTACATGTGCAGACATATGCCCTGGGGGCATGTCTCCAGGTGCGGGTGAGGTAGCACCCACAGCGCCTACAGCCAGCAGCCAAGATGAAGCTACATGACAGACGATGCTTGCGTGAAACAGCTGGGTAAGCCACTGGTGCCTGACTCAAACAAACACCGAACCCAGGCAACGCCATTCCAGCCCTTGCACTCCAAGTCTATTCATTGATAATAGAAGGCCAGCTAGCAGCAAGCAGCCCAGTCCAATACGGTGCCTTGCCACTGTTCTAGTGCAGGAGATGAGTGGCGCACCTGCTGTGTGAAGAAATCACTGATGTTAACCAGCCGATTCGTGGTTGTTGCTCCTTTCTCTCCCGTCTTGCCCTTCACTGTCACTGCCATCACAAGGTAGATGGCGCAGTCCTTAGCACGCCAGCCCTTGGCAGGGTCTGCAGCATGTTCCTGCAAGCAGGAGAGATGTCAAGCCCAGTCCTTGTATCAGAACCCTTCGGCAGCACTCTGTGAAAACTAACCTGCAGGACGCCTACTCTACCAACTTAGGCAACATGTGCAATCTGTACCGTCAAAAGTGCTGCAGCTGTTTGCAAGCCACTAAGGCTGATAACAGCAGTAAGGCTCCCACCTGCAGCAGTGCTCCCACGTATCCAGTGAACATGCCTGTGACCTGGCCCTCAAAAACATCTGTGAGTGCCTTGACCAGGTCTGCTGCTGATCTCCTGCGCGTGTCACTGTCACCACCCTCAATGTCTCGCCGGATGTACTCGATGGGGTTCATTTCAAAAACCTCCTCATCTTCATCACGGACCTGAGCAGCCATGACGGGGCAGTACAGCAACTTTTGAAAAGTGTCACATGCTGCAACTGTCAGCAGCAGCAACATGTGCAATACTACCACCAGCTACTAGTTGTTTTGGTCGCATGCGAAAAGATGCGGCAGGTTGGCCTGGACGCCAGCAGTCATGATATTATAGACCCAGGATGAGAGGGTAAAGGTGTGGAGCTGTAAGCTGAAGAACTGAGTAACACTTGTCAGCCAAACATGGCTGTGTGTATCTGCAAATACCCGGGTAACTGCAGTTGCCAGCACAAACAAAGCACATTGTGTCATTGCGAACATGCTGACAGCTGTTGTCATGCCATGGATACAGGTGCATCACATGACAGTGTTGAACAGCAGGTACTGGGCTCACCCGCAGGTTTGGCAGTATGATACCTTCACATATCTGCTGCAGGGTAGTTGGGTCAGCAAACAGTGTGTAATAGACGCTCCGGGCCACAGTGGTCAAGAAGCGCATTGCAGCCATGGCGAGGTTGTCCTGCCCAGGTCTGCTGGTTACCTGCAGACATTGAGGTGCAGCAGGGTGCTGCGATGGATGTGCCAGTGTTCCTGATCAGTGTGTGATGAGAGTGTGATAAGAATGTCTGATTGGAATGTGTGATGGAAGAGTGGCAGGAGTAGTGGCTGTGTTGGGCCGCTTCTGCTGCAAGACTGCACCCCATGGTCTCAATGATGTGTCCTGCAGCCCCAACATGAGCCCTGTGCAAGGAGGCCACCAAGGAGAGCCTCCCTGCCTGATCAGCAGCACACATGGCTCCTCCACCACCAGCGTTCAGTATTCCCTGACTGAGCACAAACGCTTGCCCAGCAAACACCTCACAGCAAGTTTTCTCCATAATGATCATACCTGCATTAGCAGCTGCCACACATCTGCTGCAGAGGTCTTCACATATTTTTCGAAATCCTCATCTTCCACTTCCAGCAGCAGGTTGATATTAGCACAGACAGCTGTCTTGAGAGCATCCAGTGTTCCCTCCCTTTCAGGGTCAGCAGCATCAGCTGATGCCAGGCCAGCATGATTGAATGTAATGAGGCTGTGGAATGCCGCCATCCAATGGTCCAGCTGCTCTGCTAGCAACTGCAGGGGACAGCAGGCAATAGCAAAGGAAGCTTTGTCGCAGCATAGTGGTGGCAATGCAGGACAGCCTCTAGCTGTTGAGAGGTTTGTGAATGCCCAAACTCTGACCAGCGTGTGCCAAGAACGTGTCACATAGCAAATGCTACAGCTACCAGCCCAGTCAACTGAACTGCACATCGTCTGTCACATTATCACTACCGCCGCAGGGGCTGTCTATTAAGGCTGCCTGCAAAGGTGGCTGAGGATCAGGCGGGCTGCTCACCGGAGTCAAACCGGGAGATGCCAGGCTGAAGAATATCCTGCTCAGTAACCTTGCGATGCCGAGCAGCTGCTTCAACTGCTCCACGTCACCAGTGGCAGCTGCTGGCAGCATTGTGACCAAAGCCTGCAGAGTCTTCAAGGCAATTGGAGCAAAGGCTTGCTGCAGGACAAGAAAGCCAGCAACATCTGAGTACAGCCTTGACCAGATACCCAGTGTGTCTGGCCCAATTAACAGAAAACCCTTAAGTGTTTGTCAATATTGGAGAGACTCATGAGAGTCTCATTTCATACCAATATGTGGTGATATGCATGGAGTGTCAAAACACAGCATCAGCAGCTGCTGGCCGCCAGACAGCAAAAAATTCTCACCAACAATCTATCAAGATGCAAGTAGGGCAGCAAGCGTACTGTATGTTGCCTTACCTGCGACTGGTCCAGCTCTTTCACCAGCTCATCATTTCTGTACTGATCGCGATAGCGCTTGAATATGCTGTTGGCAGTGTGGCACACACCATTGATGACACCAAGGTCATCACCAGCAGCTGCAAGCCAGACAAAACATGTAAGTGGACGAACAAGACCACACAACCGACTGCTCTCTGCCTCCTTGATACACATATGCAGCTTTTCACAAATAACAGATGAAGATGAACACCCGCGATCACGAAGCAGCTCCACTGCAGCCTGCTGCTTCAGCTGACTGTTGTTGTCCCCAATACCCTTGCAGGTGCCAACAGCCAGCAGACACTTTGTAGCAAGCTGCAGGAATGGCAGCAGCTGGTGACAGTTTCATGTGGTGCTGGCTGCTACTGGCTGCTGCTGGCTGAGGAGGTTCACTGTCACAAGCTGCGATGGTTACCAGTGCAGCTAGCCCCACTGGCGGAATCAGACCAGTGCAGCTCTGTTAGCATCTGGCATAAGCTGTTAATGCGCTGCTAGCCCCTGCTTAAAACAAAATACAGCACTACACTGTGCATTATGCCCTCTACTCTCACCACTGAGCCGCTCCACCAGCTCAGGGAGCAGCTGTGGCCAGGCATGAGGGAAGTCACAGCTACTGATGATGGTGAGTGCCTCACTGAGCTGCGCACGAACTAATGCTGGCGTATTCAGCATCAGTCCTGTGAGCAAGTGTTTGATTTGGACCTGCAGACATCAAACCAGCTGAGTTGCCTCAGCGATAAAAGCACACTGCTGTGCATTTGATGTATTCTGCCTGCTGCAAAACTTGGATGCTGCAATGGCTACTACAGGGGTATGCTGCAATTGAGCTGGTAACAATTCGCTGCTTATAGGTCTGCTGTACCAGGAGCATCTAGTAATGCAAGGTTGCAGAGAGGACCACACGATGCCTTGTGGCGTGCTCTGCCATGTCAGTTGTGCTGCTGCTGGGATGAATTCTTGTTTGCATGCGCGCAACAGCTGCTGAGGCTCATATCAAGAGTATACCTTCTCATCGTCTGGTATGGCCTGGGCTCCAGATTCCTGAGCTACTTCACTTGGCATCTGAATGGCAAAAGCACAGAGGTTGTAGCAGGCATATACACCATGTGCTGCAGCAGATGATCGCAACAGCCACCATGACAACTTACCCATCTGTACTTCACCAGGTTCTTGAAGCTGACAGCAGCTGCTAAACGTACATCGCTGCCCAACGCATCGCCAACAGCAATCACCTGCAACCAGCGACAGTGTGATGCATCGACAGGTGCTCCAGCCACATTTCACGGAATTATCAACCAGTATATTACCTTCAAAACTGCTATACCGCAGCCAGGCTGCTTGCAAATGGTTTTCAAATGCTCCTCAGCTGCCTTGATCACTTCCTGTGAGCAACAAGACTGTGTGTCAGTTGATGCCCACGCCATAAGCTGCATGCCAATGTATCAGATGCAAAATTACCCTGTCAGGCTGAACAGTCCTGCTGAAGACCTCGGCGAGCTGCCTCAGCCCATCGTCCATTTTGAAAACCGGTGCTACAGGCAGGAGAGGCCCATGACGAGTCTTGACACGATGCAACGCGATTCAGGATGTAGTCTCGACGTATCAGGATCGCCTTGAACCGGTTTCTCAAAAATGTGGTGGCATGTCAAGTTAATAACCGTCAGCTTGCTTGTGGGCTTGAGTAGAACTGAAAGAGGTCGTATACATGGTTTGTGAGAAGACGTATGCAAGCTGCGCATCGCTGACATGTCCCTGGAGTCTGTGCAGATATCACATTGATCGTTCTGCTGCAGAGTGTTCCTTCTTTGCACCGTGTTGGAGAGGCACTCATGCCGAGTGGGAGAATATAGTATCTTGGGTTGTCACAGCAATCTTGCTGATCAAGCTCTGTTTCCCATCCTGGCGAGACCTGTCCTGGTTTAGCCCTAGCATACTGAAGAGCACAAGATGTGTGGAGTCACTGGTGATCTTCTGCTGCACCATATGACAGTGTCGTCCTCAGACAATGTAGAGAACTCATATACTCCTGGGCGTTTCTGACAGCCGGCCATCTGCAGGTTGCTCCGCATGTGCTGGGGCCTCCATCTTTGGTGCCTTTTTCATGTTCTTACTGGGAGTGTTGATCAAGAACAACTACCAGTAGGTTTGACATGCAGCCAATCAATAGCCTTGATTAAGCTTTGTCGTACGGATAGCGGCAGAGATGCGGTCCTGTACCTAGCAGGTTCATGGTGCATGCAGGGGCCTACAGCTAGCCCACAGCAGCTTGCCCACAGCAGCACAAGCACTTGCTTACGCTAAGCTGAACACTTACTGTACACAGATGGCAGTTTATGTGGCTGTTAGGCATGCATTAGGAAACTCACACATAGTGCGCTAACCTTGTGCTGCAGGTTCATTGGGGAATGGTATGAAAAGGAACCCCCACACACTGCTCCCACTGAAGAGCAGATAGCAGAAGGGTCCAAAAACTGTTTTATTGTTGGGGGCATCTACATAGCCTGGACTGTGTTTGCGCTAGGGTAAGTATCGTATAATCTCATGTAAGCCTTGACAATTGATGCAGACCCAAGATAGCTGCTGCAGCAGATGTATGTTATGATCACGAGTGAACGCAATGGCATGATTCCCTCCCTCGCCATTGTTGCATGAGCTGCATTGTTCCCAATGCTTCTAATTGTCAGTTCAGTTGTGTAAGTCGCCTGTTCATGTTCTGCCTGGGCTGCTGCTTTGACTGGTTTGATGCAGGTGTGTCTGCTTCCAAAGTGCACGAGCAAAGCGTGTTGTGTGAGGCGAATCTTTGATAAGCAGCCTCCTGCAGCTGTCAAGAGTACATTGAAGAAATGCAGAAACACCAACATGCGCTGGCCAGTTGCGCACTGAACAGCAGTTGCACTCGATGGGTGCACACAGAGCCGTATGATTCATGTGTGTGGCATCAAGTGTTGCAGCTACAGCAATCCAAGAGTTTGCTGGTGTTTACAATAGATGTAGGGACTCAGACTGACCCGGTCACGGACTGGACGTAATCCACTTCTATGTTTTTTGTGTATCATCAGACAATATCGATATACAATAAACAATCTCAATTGGGGTTTGCTTGAGTGCTTCCTGCTGTCACCTCTTCCAGCAGGTGTAGGACAGGCAGTAACGTCAGCTGACATCGCAGCATGGGACTGCACAGCGGGCTACTAGTAGGAGTGGTGATTTGAATAGAATGAGGGTGCAAGTGACGTTGTCCATCTTGGTTTGCTCTAAGTCTGCAGCATTTCTGCAGGCAGCCTACCCATAGTAGTAAACAGTGCTCACACCCACTGTTGAACGCCTTACAAACTCAGGCTGCTTCCCAGAGGCTATGTCTATCTATTGGGTCTGCAAATAACAGGAGGGCCTGTTCATTGTCAAGTTGATCAACATGAGTGCTACCAGTACCCTGCTGAAAGTCTACATCTGATGACTGCCAGTCACCAGTACTGGTGCGTTCTTCTGCAAGGACATCCATGAATGCTTCTTCAGCGTGCCACCCGCAAGTTTAAGGCAAATGCAATTTTCATGACTTCAACGACCACCTCATGGCCTTCAAACCATTTTTAGTCCTGTTAGGCCGTGACACACACTCCATGGTAAACCCGCCAAAGTATGGCAGGCTGCAGTGCAGGCACGTGACCCTGCACGGGCTAAGGACACCGTGTTATGGGGCTGAAACTTGCAGGACCACAGCACGTGGCGCTGAGAGCGCCGTTCATCATCATATGGTGCATGCAGCGTATTGTAAAGTGATGCAGCGCATCTATGCAAGTTCTGTTGCTGAATCTGACGTGTACCGACACGACAACCTCCGTTCCGAAACTCTGTTCGCAACTCATCAGCGGGTAACAGACCATCCGTATGTGGCCGTTTGGCGGGTTGGTGATAGTAGGGCTGGGTTTGCTGCCGTCAGTGTGGCATTGGCTTAGGCACAGGCCTGAGACCCTTTGGCAAGCAGCAGGGTCACATGCAGTAGCAGACGGCCTGTTCTCCATCGGGGCATTGTTTTTCCTGTACATTTGTGTCAAGTACGGAGGTTGCAGGTATGTACTTTGAGCATGTAGGCTACAGCAACGTTTGGTTCAATCAGATCGCTGGCAGCAGTAGCCTTAGGCTGTCTGTGATCATGTGTAAATCTACTACTATGATCATGATGATCAGTGCAGACATGCACACATGCACTTCCAGCTGTAGTCTAGATACCTGTGCAACCAGATACTACCTTGAAGGTGCCACGGTGGCACTCTGCAATTGCTGTATGGTTGATCTCAGGCTGCTTCGCCAGTACTGTAACAGGTACAGCATCATGCAGTCACATCTCAACAACAGTTTTAGCCTGTAGTGCATGCTGCATCTCAACACAGTGTGTTGACTCAGTGCCATGCATTGTGGTGGTGCTTGCAGGGGTCAGGTCCAGCCAGCTCCTTACCCAGGTGCTTGGATTGAGCCAGATGGCCATCAGCAAACGCCAAGAGGATTTGCGCCAGCTTATCTAAGTTTTGCGTTTATCATCACCGTCGTTGTTCCTTCAGCTGTACTCATGTACATGCTGTTGGCGCCAAACAGCAGCAGCATCACCCAACCCTTGGCATGCGCAACCCTGCTGCCGTACATGATGGTGTTCCTACCTCAGATCATGCTGGAGACTAAGTTTCTGAACAGGAGCTTCATGACGCCGGTACTGCCAGTCTTGTACATGCACTACAGGCTGTGGCAGCTGATAAGGTCATTGGGCCTGGTGGTTCAATATGAGGCAGACCCTGAGGGTGGTGAAGCAGCTTCAATGCTGAAGGTATACCTGATATCCTTGCTGATGTTTTGGGTGTTTGATACAGCATGTACAATGCTGTGGATGCCTTGGATGTTCAACTGGCAGTTGCAAGATCATCAGCTGCTGCAGAAGCTTACCAACCAGCGGTCCCAGGAACGTTTGTGCCAACAGAAAGCAGGAAAGGGCGATGGCCCTAGTGCAGCTGTGCCTGCAGCTACCAGGTCGACTAGTCACGCTGGCGCCAGTGAAAGTCCAGCTGGCCCATCTACTGCAGGCGGTAGGATGAGAACAAGGTCAACGGCTCACACAGCGCAACCTCCAGCAGCAGCAGCAATAGCAGCACCTGCGAAAAGAGCAGCAGGCCCTGCCGCAGCTGCAATGGGTTCTGTTAGTCCTATGAGCAGGCGAAGGGTAGCCTCGACTGGGAGCAATGTTGATTCCTTTGGCTTTGGGGCATAAGTTGAATGTTTCCTGTGTATTATCTAGCTGTGAGTCCAGACTTTGGAGTGTCTACAATAACCACACAAACAGCACTTTGACTTTGATCATCACACGGCATATGTTGGCGTGGATACTACAATGTCTTCTTCTTTCTTCTTCTGTCACTGAAAGTTAGGGCTCTTGCTGTAAAAGGTCATGATGGCTCATGACCATCTGCCGCAATGCAGGCTACATTGTGATATTTTTACTGATTACCAGTGCTACTCGTCGAGCTGCTCTAAGCGTTCAATTAACCCCTTCCAGACTAAAAGAGAGACACCCGATACGCTGATCCTGATCTTGACAGTCTGACACCCTTGTCATGTGTACCGGCATAACTCTCTGGGGTACATACAGGTGTCAGAACACACTTGTGGCATGACACGACGTCTTTCGCTTTCAAACCGTCATACATACTAGTACAGAGCATAATCGTCAAGATGGGCGATTCCCGATAGAGGCTTTACGTTGGCAGCGATCACTGTGAACTTATGGCTGTGCAATCTACGTCTGTGCATCTGAGCACATTCGTGCTGCTGATCGCTATATCTAGTGCATCTTCAAGCCGTTTGATCAAGGACCAGGCCATAGAAGAGCCCACGTACGCAGGATACCTACCTATCAGCAGCAAGGAAGGCAGTTCCCTGTATTACGCTTACTGGGAAGCGTCAAATCCATCGGTAGATCCCGATAAACCGATAATACTATGGTTGCAAGGTGGACCAGGCTGTGCCAGCACGTTTGGAGCATTCTACGAGCTAGGGCCCTTTTTGGTTGCTGCTGGAGACCCCAAGCCCAAGAGAAACCCCTGGTCTCTCAACAAGAACAATGGCTTGTTGGTAATCGATCAACCAGTTGGTACTGGCTACAGCATAGCCGGTAGCGAGTCTGATATACCTTCAGACATGCTTGGCATGGCTCAAGACCTGTATGAAGGTGTTTGGGACTTTTTCAACCTTCATACAGAATTGCAGCAGCGGCCGTTGTTCATTGCTGGGGAGTCATATGCAGGTGATTGCAGCAACCATACGTGACCACGCTGCTTAACCAGCTGACCTCGTTGTGTGCAGTCAGCAGCACATGATGATGATGATGATGATGCAAGAGCAAAACAGTAGCCTGTATCGCAGATGGGCATGCCATGCTATGGCCATGGCTGCGAGAGCGCCAGCAAACTTATTTGACATAAGTGTTCAGGAGTTCTACCACATTCTTGACATCCTTTAATACCTGGCACTGATCTGTTGCTTATCTATTCTGCTGCTTATGCTTTCTGGTGTGTGCAGGCAAGTATGTGCCCAGCATCACTCATTACATCTTGCAGGCAGAAGCTGCCCGAGCAGTACAAGCAACAGTAGCAACCGCAGGTGGCTCATGGCATAGAAGCAAAGTGCAGACTCAGCAGCAGAAACTCAGCAGCAGCAGTGGCAGGATGCTGAGGCATGCAAGGGTACTGCGTGATGGTGTGTCAGTTCCAAATTTCCGTCTAGCTGGTGTTGCTATTGGCAATGGCCTGACCGACCCAGTAGCGCAGACGCAGGCTTTGCCAAGTGTTGTCTTCAACATGGGCATGGTCACTGAAGCAACTAGGAAGCGGATACAGGATCAAGCTGAGGTCGTTGTACAGCTGGTCGAAGAGCAGCAGTGGCCGCAGGCTGTGGACATGCGGAGCAAGCTGATTGACTTTATATCGGAATCATCTGGTATCGCTACTCTGCTTGACATTCGGCGCACTGTGAAGTATGATGCAGGAGAAGCAGTGCAGCTCCTGCTGAACAGCACTGAGTACAAAACCCTGATGCAGGCAGACCCCAGGGTTGATTATGTCAGCTGCAGTCCTGTGGTTGAGAAAGTGATGGCTGCAGACACCATGAAGAGTGCTACACATCTGGTGGAGGATATTTTGGGTGTGTTGCCTGTTCTGCTGTACGAAGGCCAGTTTGATGGCCAGGACGGTGTAGCAAGTAGTAATGCATGGATCAGCAACCTCAGGTGGGAGTACAGCAGGGACTTCAGCCGCTTGGAAGGTGAGCTGTGGTCTGTGGGTGGGGTACCAGCTGGGTGGATCAGGAGTGTGTCTACATTGACACAGGCAATGGTTAGGAATGCTGGTCACATGGTGCCAAGAGACCAGCCACAGGCTACACAGCAGCTGTTTGATTCTTGGATAGCTGGTGTGCTGCAGCCTCCATCTCAGGCTCCAACAGATTTGCAGCAGATGGCTGTGAGTAGGCCCTCTGTTGAAGTGCTGTAGCATGCATTGCTTATGACCATCATGCACAAAGGTGTCTTTGCGTCGTTGGATGTTATTGTGCACATATGCAGGATATGATAGGACTGTTCTACTTGTTCCTGCTGTTTGGTCTGGCCGCGGTTCTGTGGTGTCTGCTGCTGTATGATGTGATAAGCTGCATTCAAGAGCTCCTTTAAGCAGTAAGGCTGCACGTGTGGCTGTTGGCACATCAAAAGGGTGTCGTTTGTGTATATCTGCACTGTCTGCACATGTGGCTTTTGGATCTTGCAGAGAGTGCATGCTGCACTGTGTGTGGCAGTCAGAATGAATTGCGCATGGTTACTGCTGTCCTTATGCCGGGATTCAAGGTGGTGCAGCTTATCATTTTGCGCATTTCATATTTTTGAGTGATGGACAAGGTGCCACAGCCGCTGTCAGCACAGATGTACAGGCAATTGCTATTGCAATACAGTCATTGATAATATTATATGAATTACTATTACTACTACTTCATAGTGAGAACTGGTTTGATTGTGTCGAGGAATACGATGTTGATTTATACCCCCCATGAGCGACTATCATACATACAACATGATATAGGCTCCTCCGGGGTGCCCCTCTGGGGCCAGGCAATTGCTGAGCAATGGGCAAGCTGCCACGGCTACGGGTAGGGGAAGTTGCCCAGCCGCTGTGCACACTTCTGAGACGCAGCTGTACAACGACTGCGGCCGCGGCTGTGATACAGTCACTGTAGTGACGGTCACTACTAGCCTAGTGATGAAATGATTGCATTGTTGATATGGATCCGTTACACCTGTCGGGGGCATACATTGGCCTCCCAGCAATCATAGGTTTATCATTTGAAACAATTGTGGCTTGCAATTCAATTGAATTGGGGCCAGCTGATTGATCCATGTAGCAGCAATATCAGTTGATTCCATCTATATCTACAAGCTTGCACGTGTGATCGGGTGCATGTCTTGGCCAGCCAAGACACACGACCTCGGTGAAGAGTTTTCGGAAGACGGCTGCAATGATTCTTTGCGAGTAAGTGAATTGTCATGACAGTCCGCAGCACAAACTACTGTTGACACTGCATCAAGCAGTATGCTTCAAGCTGCATAAAGTATAGATGATCAAATACATCTGCATCAAACGCCATCATGCCGGGACAACAATTCACAACGCTAGCAGGAGTTTTGACTCGCGATATCACAGTGCTGCTGGCCCCGCAACTACCAGCGCAGCTTCATCTGTTCTGCGCTTTATGAGTGCATTAGATGAGCTGCGGTCGGGAGTCAAGCAGGTTTGGGTGACAAGCACACTGCGAAATGCTGGGGCCATTGCGCATTGAACAACTGCTGCGATGCTTACGTGGACTCCCGCTGCAGATGAATGATGTTTCAGCGTTGTCTAATCAGGCTGGCGAGGTTACTATACTGGTAGGCGCAGCGAACGGTGTCAACTTTGCCCACAGCAGATGGGCAGAGACATCAGGAACAGTGTCTCTCCCACCTCTTCGTCGATCGGGGGGTGAGCAGCAGGAAACTCATACAAAGGCATAAATACATGCAATAAACGGAGGAAGCAGCGCGTTATTGCCTTGCAGCAGCGGTGATCAGCATGCAAGGGTTCCTTGTTCTCTGTACATATACAGGTACATATACTAGTACAGCACTGCCCAGCGATGCTGCCATCGGCCCTGTGAATCTACAAGCCTAATAAACCTTCCCTTAAACGTGCAGAACCGAATGATGCCGGTGCATTCGCATCAAATGCGTGCCCAATTTGCTGCTCTCCCATGCGCAAAGCACGCAAGGCAGAACTAATGGCATATGCCATGGGCCGCAACCCAAACACAACAGGCAACAGCGTGTCAGGGGGTATGTCGCTGGATCTGGATGCTTACCAACATCAGTTGGTAAGTGCAGCAGAGGTACAACCCACTGTGTGTCAATGTAGTCTTGGTAGCATCCAACAGTATGTTGATCCATTGACATGCATGCAGCGAAGCGACATGTCGGTGTACACCGGCGTTATGAATGCCGCAGGTTGCCGCAGCTGGGCAGCAAGAAGACCTTGGTTGCTTAGCCCTTGAAACGTGGGTTGATGATATGCTCAAGAGCAACCAATCAGCACAAGCACCCAGGAAACAGGAGCCAGTTGTGCCCCAGATCCAGCAGCAAGCAGGGTCAGCCAACTGTAAAGGTGCTGCTGCAGTGGGCCTAGCACGACAACAACTGTTAGCTTCTGGCATGAGCAATGCTGCTGTTGACCAGTTGTACAGAAGTTTGTTTGTGTACAGTGTGGGCTTTTCTGACACGATCAAGGTGAGTTCGTTTCTTGGCGCTAGTCTTGGCTCAGCAGCAGTTGAGCAGAAGGAGACACGCCAAACAGGCGCCAATCAGGTCAAACAAATGTGATGCACATGTTCTCATCATAACCATCACTGCTCAAGGGGAGTCCTGCAAAACATCGGCTACCTTTCCAAGCAGCACTGCGTCAGCAGGGAGTGCTTAACTACAGCAGTGATTATCAGTCAACAGAAGTATTGTGTGGATATGTATGTGATGCAACAGTGAGCAAAAAGGCTTAGAAATGCTGGGAGTTAAAGCAGTGCATTGTGATCTATATGCCATCACTATGCCGCTGTCTGCCAGAGCCCTTTTCTGACTTTGTACTCCCGATGCAGAATATGTTGTCACATAACAACCACAAGCAGGAGCTTCTGTTCACCATTTGGAAGACCTATATGACACTGTCTGAACAGACCATGAAGGTTTGTGTGGAGCTACTCAGATAGGGCAAACAGATGTTGCTATGAAGGTGTTTTGGTCAGCAACCAGCAGAGTCAGCCATGAGCAGGCTGTGCACTACCCTGTGTTGCAGATGGTCTGCATGAGCCTGCATGGCTGTATGTGTTTCGCCCTCCATTTGGCATCGATGCGTATGTGAATATGTGCTGTAGGATAGTGCTGCCACTGCTGCTGCTCTCGCAGGCAACCTTCAAGTCTGAGTACTTATCCCTGGTGCAGGCAGCTGGCACTGCAATGGCTGAACTCATGAGCAGCAAGCACGCCTTGGCAGAGGTGAGGAGGTGCCTGGCTGCAGCAGTAATGTCTGGCAGCCTACAGCTGGCTTACCCGCACCTGCATGCATTTAAGCAAGCGTTGTACATTTCTTGAGGACTGCTGCCAACATCTGATGCGTGTATGCACAGATGGGTGATCACCTGCCAGAAGTAGGCCCTCTTGTGCAGATCACAGAGAGAGACATATGTGATATGGACTATGCGTGTTTACTGACATGTGCTGCAGGCGCGAAGGGATAACTCTGTAATGGTGAAGGACCTCGGTTGGTTGTCAGCAGCAGAGGCCGAAGCAGAAGCAGCACGCAGAGGCCTCAAGTCACAAGTGCAAGGCCTGCAAAGCGGCTTGTCTGTTGAGCAGAAAGCACATCAACATGCTGTGAAACAGTATGTTGATGCTCTAGATGCAAAGTCAACTCTGCAGCTGCAGTACCAGGACGCACAGCAGCAGCTGGACCAGTTGAGGCATCAGCATAATCAGCTGCAGCAGCAGTTTGCGCAAATGCAGGGACAGTACACAAGGCTTGTGGGACAATGCAAAGAGGCGAGTGTGTCAGTAGGATAATTGGCAGAAGATATCCAGAATACCTCGCACTTTTACGATGATGTCAGCCACCTTGTGCAGCATGAAGGTCAAGAATTGAGCTAACTGGGTCTGTCACATGGGTTCGTGGACAAGTGGGTACAGGAAGGGTACAGGAATCAATTGACCAGGTCACCTTTCTGCTGCATCTCTAGACCATCAAAACACATTGCCACTGTGAGGGGGTTTGCTCCATGGTCACTGAAGTGTCTCATGACACCCACCCTGCTTGTGCCCTTCTGCCACAGGTGCGAAATGTGTGCAAATCTGTGGATGATGCACTAGCGCTTGATTCACGGCTGGCACAGTCAATGCAGCAACCAGCACAGCAACAGCAGCAGCAGCAGCAACACAATCCTGATATCAACCAGCTGTCCAACGGTGAGTTGCACAGCAAAAGCAGTCAGGGAAATGCAGCTCGCTCAGATGGTCTTGACCCCACGCATCCTGAGGATCAGCAGCATTCACACCAACCTTCAGGGCAAGTAGATGCATCTGCAGCTGTTGGTCGAGCTGCAGACGTTGATGACGTGACAGACCTGCAGCCAATGGCAGAGCGCCTGCAGCAACTGGTGCAAGTCATGTACTTTCAGTGGCAAACAGCGCTTGATGGCCAGGCAGTTGCACGGACTGACAACTTCAGGTTGAATGATGATCTGCGAACAGCCAAAGAAGAAAGTTATCAAAGGGACCAGCAGTTGCAGGGGTTGCAGAAGCGGTATGACCATGTTGAAGTTCAGCTCAATGGCAGCCAGGTAAGCAACTTTTGCAGCAGGAATTACATGGTTGGCCACTCTTGCTTGTACTCTACGTTCTGTTCCAGGCCAATGCTGCAAGATGTGCAGCCTAGTCTATTGGAGACGTATTAGCCAGATTCCACCTTGCAGTGTACAGCTGAAAACAGCCTGTACCTACCTGTACCATGATCGCTAATCTATTGAACAGCTGACTGGGCAGATACTGTCCGCAACAAACTGCTGCACTGATGTGCACAGTACATGCGGCTGTCTGCTTCATTGACAGCAGTCCTTGAGCAATGCTCTGGCTGTGATCTGCAACCTTCTGTTGCTGGCCTCAGGCTACAGCGGCTGACCTGGAGAAGAGACTACTGACAGCTCATGGGACGATTGCCAAGCAACTGCTTGATCTGGGGGAGACTGAAGGCCTCTTGCAGCACTCCCGCAGTAAAGCGGCCAGCTTGGAAACAAGGTGAGCCCTGAAGTCTGTTGCCATGCTACCCCTATCGTGCGATAATTGGGTTCATGTCTTCACGTGTGCAGACCACATACTCAACCTATATCTGTCATTGTTACATGCAGGTGTACTCAGCTTGAAGAAAACCTTCGAGACCTAAGGGATGACCTGGCAGCACAAGTGAAACAGTGCAGGAAGCTTGAGCAGCACCTGCAGGTCTCTGGAGACAAGCTGAGCACAAAGCACAGGCTCATGGCAGAGGTGAACCTGCTTGCACATCGTGAGACCCCATGATAGACAATGCTCTGGAGTTGAAATGGGCCCTTTTTTCAACGTGCTGCGACAGCAACACACAGTGTATTGCACCGCATCATAGTGTACTGCCGAATGCCAGTGTGGTGGGTTTTTCCGGCCTCAGAATGTGTGAATGAATCAATTGATCACCAGATTAAAATTCTCATATACCTGTGGATTGTGATGCATGCAGGCCAGCAAGGGCTTGTCTGTAGTTATGCAGTCCTTGTGGGCTCAGCAGACTGGTCGTCGCGTACTGCAGCGGCTGCTTGAGGCAGAGAGGAAGAAGGGGGCTCACCTGGGAAGCAGTTTGGAGGGCAAGGATGCTCGGCTGCATGACCTGGATGCCACGGTGAGCAGCACATATGGAATGAATTCAACACTGTCACGGGAGCCAGCGCTGATTGTGCACAGAAATGACCACTGGTTCACTTTGCTTACTGTGGCGTCATGGCAGGGGAACTTCTCTTCAGCTGGCAGCTGACAGTCTTGCTTTGCATCTGCTGCAATGCCTTGCACATGCTGCAGGTCCAGGAACAGCAGGGCCGCATTGCTCGGCTGCAGGCAGAGGTATCTCTGCTGGAAACAGCTCTGGCTGATAGTCAGAAGCAGGCAATGGGCCTGGGAGCGAGGCTAGGGCTGGCAGACACAAAGAATCAAGAGCTGCTGAACCAGATACAGGTAATTCTGCCTACTTGAAGGGCCATGCAGTCATATCTATACATCATGTACGGAGGCCTTGGCTCTCGGCAGTGTATGGGAGGGGTTCTTGGGTGGTTTCCTCCTTCACCATTGAGATCGGATAATCATGTACTCCGCTTTGTCCAAAAGTAAATTGAGTTCACTGGGCAGGTTTGAGGCGCAGGGCGGATGGCGGTAAATGCTATGGCTGCAAAGTACTGGTTATTATTGTAACTTAAATACATCAGTCACTATATACATATGGCCCGCGCCTCATTCACCTCACTCACTGCAGCTGCAAGGCAGACACACCGTAATCCTCTTTGCATGTAACATATCATGTAACATCATGTCACGTCACTGCACAATATGTTACATTGTGTCGCTGTTCAAAAGTTTTTCGTGACTTTATACGCACCCTGTGTCGCACAGAGCCAACAGGACAACATCACGGAGACCACTACCAGATTCAACAAGACCACCACCAAGCTTGAGGTCACTCAGGGACAGTTGGACAAGGCAACCAGGGAGATCAAGGATCTGAGAGAAGCTGCACAGGTGGGTTACTAGCCTCGTCTTTAACTGAGGTCACTGCCAGCATGTGATACTGCAGTGCATTAAGTAGTTAGAAACTTTCTTGAACGCGTTCTCACAGAAGTCGGATAAGTGCCAGGGACAACCCTCCACAGTATTCTGGTAACATGCCAGGAACCTGGTTCACGGGGCTTTGCAGATCCATTTTCAGCAAGGAGGTTCTGCAGCTGTCATTGACCACTAGATACTGCTAAGAAAGCTCTGCAAGCTTGGTGACAGCAGCAGCAGGCCTGTGTTGCATGGCTGCATGCAATGGCCAGGCCTGCTGTGCTTTGGCTACTGCCATCATCAACACAATCAACAATATTTCTCCAGGTCGCTGAGCGTGAACTTGCTGATGGCCGCCTAACTGCCAAGTCCCTCACCGCTGAAGTTGAGCACCTTGCAAGAGAGAGAAAAGACCTGGGTGACAGGGCAGAAGCAACGAAGGTGGGGAGGCCATTCAATTTTAACTTGTGTTCATGCTGTATGGCAAATCATATGCATCAAAGCATGCAGTCCTCTGCCATTGCTAATCATAAACAGGCACCTTACAAACCCTGCATCACCCTATGAGTCCAAGACACTTTGAAGCTTCAACTGTACCTCGATTGTACCATCTAAGCGTTCCAGCTCCCACAGCAACAAACGCATCTAGGCATGCATATTATACAAAGTGTGAGAGCACTGTTCATGGCCTGGTTCTTGGCCCATTGAGGACTAGTACCCACCTGATATATGTGCGGTCGAGTGTTGGCATGAAGAGTATTTGGGGCGTTGTTGGGCGGTTGCCTGCAGGCTCGCCTGGGTCTTGACATTCAGCGGCTGTCTGGTGAACTTCATGCTGTTGAGCACAAGCTCAAGCTGCTGACTGCCGACCTAGCAGCTGAGAGAGACAGAGTGGCAGCAACAAAAGCACTCCTAGAAAGAAAGGTCAGCGGCAGCAAACCCCTTCGACAACTTGTACAGAGTGTTGAAGCTACAAACAACAGCCAGCACTGGGGCACACCTTATTCTGCTGGTCTATGCTTCAAGACGGCCGATTTTGTGTCTGTGTAAAGGCAAGACATGCTGTATTTTGATCATGTGACCTCTGTAGGGTTTTCTGCTACTCTTAGTTTCAATTGATTCTAAGGCTTGGCGATTCCCTGCAGCGTGGCAAGAAGCGCCGATGGAAAAATGCATACACCACAGCAGTGTCAGAGGCTGAGTCCCTGCACACGCAGCTGCTGAGCAAGCAGAAGGAGCTGGAGGCTTTTGAGACCAGGATCAAGCGCCTGGACACTGAGCTGAAACTCCTTGGGGCTGCCAACACCGTCAGACTACCAGCAGCAAGCATAGGTACGCAACAGTGCCAGACACCCTAGTTGCACTCAATGTGTCTGATTGCAGCATGGCAGTGCTTACACAACACTCTGCTTGCTGATGTGCTGCTGCTGATGCCGACGAGAATGCAGGTTCACCTGGTAAGGGAACCAATCGGCCTTCTTCAGCACACACAGTCACTGTTGTCAACCTGGCAACTGCCCGCAACGCCCATGAAGATGCTGCTGCACATGTCAACAGTCTGGGACAGGAGGTGCTGGTGCTGGATGGAAAGATTGAAGAGCTTGAGCTTGAACAGCAGAAACTGTTGGTAAGGACACCGGCAACAGCCGGCTTCACTGGCTGCTAATATGGTCACGGTTCTCCTGGTGGTACAGTCACTAAGCACTCCAACACTTTGCATGTGGTTGGATATGTGCAAATAGTGAGGTGCTGTGCTGCATGTTGCACTCCTGCAGCTGCAACTGGCAACCCCTGACATCACCAATGACCAGGTAGCCTCCATTCGCTCAGCAGCAGCAGCAAAGGTGGCAGACCTGAAGCAGCTGCGCTCTCAGCGCAATGTGGTTGAGGTCAAGAGGGGTGAAGCGGGTGAAGGCCTGCGGGCAGCTGAAGCAGCATTACGTGAAGCACACCAGCAAAGGTTGCTGCAGAGACAGCGACTCCTGGAGCAGCAGGTCTTGCAGGTGAGGAATTATAACCGTATGTTCTCAAATGCAATCCATCATAATTCCCTTGAACTGCCTCTGCAATTGATGCATATTGCGCCCAGTATGGCATGACATCATTGCAGTTGTTCTTTTTGTTGAGCAACCCATACAACTACTTGATTGGCAACCTCCTTTGGAACTGTACAAATTGAAACACGTTGTCCGCAATGTCAGCTTTGTTACTGCCAGGTAGTAATACTCCTTTCTTGCTGCACTGCAGACGTCTGATTTGATGAATACTGCTGCTCTGAACCAGCTGGCAGCTGCTGAGGCAGCAGAGGTAGCCAGCAGGGAACAGCTGAGCAAGCAGCTAGCTGCATTTGATGCTGCTCAGGCAGATAAAGCGGCCATGGACCAGAGAATGGAGACACTGCAGGTGCTTAACACTTTTGTACGGTTATTATGACATGGCCATTGCAGAGTGGCCCAACATGTTCTCCTGCTGCTGCTGCTGCTGACACTGCTGTCTTGTTTGTTTTGTCCACGCTGATGCGGGATCACTGCTATAACCTTCGTGCTTTACTGAAACCAGCAGCACATCAGTCGAAAACACAAAGTGGCAGGTCACCGTGGTGCCCTCCTGGCAGAGTTGCTGCTGGCTCATGTTCACAGCATTGATGTGTCCTGCAGGCTGGCATTGACAAGTTCATGGTGCGCATCACAGACCTCCAGGGTGAAAGATCTCAACTGGAGGACAAGCTGCAGAGGGCAAACACAGCGGTCAACTTCCTGCAGGTGAGGCAGAGCCTGGCGTCAGCGATGTGGTGGCGCAGCACACTTCCTCGGCTGCTGGCCCAACTGCAGCAAGGCTTGCTGCTGAGCAGTACGTTTCAGCATCATCTCAAACAAATGGGGTCATCATGTTTCTTGAGATTTCTCGGATCATACCTGCATATCCACCTCCTCGCATGTGTAGTGCAATTTGTCTGTCAGGACGTTTGGGGTCTATACATAAATCACCCATCAGCCATAGCCACCCTGCCACATCAGGAGGTTTGGGGTCTAAAAAGATAGGATTATAGCGCCAACTCTGAGTCCTCTGGTTGCAATACTGTCTCAGTGTCTCAGCTCACATGTTGCCTGTCATGCTTCTGCACAGGTTGGAATCAGTCAGCTGAAGACTGAGAGAGAGCGAATCAAGAGTCATGTGTATGACAGTGAAGGGCGCGTTGCTGCTTTGGAGGAAGAGCTGAATGTAGCCAAACAGGTAGATCTGTTGCCCAGCCGGTAGTTATCATGTGTATCGTTTTTCTTGCAAATGGCCACTCGCCAACTGCTGTCATGGGTACTGTTACTAACATTCCGTAGTGCGTTCTCAAAAGCAGCTTCCAAGAACATAGCGAGTGATGCTGGAGAGGTAGTTTCTGATTGAGCAAAATGGAAGTCCTTAGTGCCAGATAACATAAGTGTAACATGTACGCGCATTGTTGGTTGTTGGTGAGTTACTGTTGTCCCTACTGTCTGTGTTCTACTGCAGTCTGTGAGCACGGCCTTGAAAGGCTTGGAAGCAAAACACCAGGCTGACAAGGTCATTCAAGAGCAGAAACAGCAAGCAGATAGATTCAACGCTGCACAAGCCATGAAAGCTCAAGAAGCAGTTCTTGTCATGGTGAAAAGTAGATGCAACCAGTTGCAGGACAGCTTGCAATGGATGGCTGCTGAAGCATGGGCATTGAAGACGGGCACACGGCAACCGATCAAACCAGACGCGCATGGTTGTTATGACCAAAGCAGGTGTGACAGTGACAGTGGCAACAGCTGCAGCCAGGCTGGTGTTGCAATGAGCACTGACAATGGATCTGTCAATCCACCAGTCAACAGCAGTAGCAACAGCAGTGGTGGCAATGCGAGCAGCAAACCAGCATGCTTAGCTTTGTCAGACACAGGTGCTGGGGGTGGAGCTGGTGTGTTGGGTGTTAGGTGGCTGTACCAGCACCAAACAGTTGGCCCATGGGCAACCGCCAGGGCAGCATTGAAGGATGTTGCAGCTGCAGCAGCTGCTGCTGTTGCTGCTGGTGGCATGTCACCGCGGCCTGAAGTTTCACCTGAAGGTTTGTTGGTCAAGCCAGGTGGCAAGTGCACAGCTGTAACTCTCTTATGGCAATTGCACAGCTGTGACTCTCTTAGACAACTAGTAACACGTATGCAACATCTTAACCTTGCCTGATGCATCACTGACTATTCGGTGCATATACAGTCAGTGGACGCTTCTTTGACAATTTATCAAAATTTCAAAGTCGATAATGAATATATGTCCATGGTATTGTATACCATACCATACCATACCATACCATACCATACCATTGTACAACTGGAAATCATGGCCTTGTGTTGCAGCTGCTGCTGAAAGTACTTATGCTTTTGCAACACTGTTGCTGTTGCTTTATGAAGGCATCAGGCATGTTGGCGGCCCAGTTTCCCTGCCCTGTGGTTTCCCTGGCCTTGGGTTCAAACCTGACAGCTTAGCAGTGCTGATTGGTGAGCTGATACTGGACAAGATCAGCTCAGACAACACAGCGGATGCACAGCCGTCAATCACAGCAGTAGCAGCAGGCAACATTGCAGGGCTAGTGGCAGAAGACGCGAGCGGAACTGCTAAGGGTGCTGCTGCTGTGAAGGCTTGGTGGGCTGCCAGGAATAGGAAGGATCTGGAGGGCAGCATCTATCACTTCTTCATGTCCAGGTGTGTCATAACTGTTACATAAAAACCAGCATTGCTTTGTGCTTCCCCTGATGGTATTGAAACATAGCATGCATATTATGCTGCACCTGAAACACCTGGCTTTTGGCTGCAGATCATCAGCATCTGTCATGTGCAGGTAGCTTGGTCTGTGCCACATTGTCAAGTCTCATGTGCACTGTGTAGGCCTGCTGACCCAGCAGCTCATCATGGCCATCGTCATCATCATCGTCCTCGTCATTGTCAATGACATCATGACACACATATAATAAGAATGCACAGCACAGAGCATCAAGTGGTTTTGCGTTCACAGCAGCAGCAATTCACCCACATAAGGACCTTCAGCCCAAGGGCCCAGCAGATATTATCAATCCAATGACCAAGAGCGTTCCTGTATTCATGTGTGCCCCACTGCAGGTTGGGCTGCCGCCTTGCTGCGGAGTCCCACTGCTCAGCACTGGTGGCCAGCCTACGCAAGTCATCTGCTCGCAACAAGCGTGCGCTACTGTTTGGCCGTTGCCTGGGTGTTGTTGAACCAGGTGTTCCTGCCCCAGGTACAGCTAGGGTGTTCCATGCCCAACTGTGCTTTGACGGCGCCTGCTTCTTGGGGTGTGCAGCTGCCAAATAAGTGTCTGATGTACAAACAGCATGCAGCCGCTTATGGGTCACTTGTGTTGTGACTGACGATGTCAAGCAATGCTTGACCAAGGAATGCCACTCAGCTGTTTTCTGGGGATCCGTGGGCGCTTCCATACGCAGGTGTGAAGACAGTTGTCTGAGTAATTAGGAGCGGCCTGATTGCATTGCTCTCTACCAATAGTTGTTGTTACTGTTTTTCCAGGAGTCAGCACCCTGATGCATTTCATGGCACAGCTGCACAGCCTCTGTGGGCCCCTCACGGGTGAAGCAACAGAGGGTGGCAGCCAAGTCTTAGCACGTACAGCCGTTCAGGTAAGCTCAATATGACCTGCAGCAAAGCTGTCTGCAGCAATGCTGTTGTGACAACATCAACTCAGTTATTAAGCAGTGTGTCACCTGCAGGTGTGCTATCAGATCTAACCGCATCAGCCCTTGCAACATCAGTGTGCCTTGTGCCATTTGCTCAATGGTTTTCTGCAAGGACTCTTTTCAAATAAGGCAGTATACACGTCGTTGGCCTGGTCTCAACTGTCTATCAATGGGCAACACTCATACACTGCTGCACCTGTTTCAGGATGAGGGGTTTGGGCTGTTGCTTGAAGGTTGCTGCTGCTGGGCACCTCCCTGTTGCAGGTTGCAACTGAGCTGCTGAGTCCCAGCCTGGCCCCCGCCTGTCCAGAGTTGTCAGGACTGCCAAGTGCCATCATTGATGCTGCTGGCGGTCACAGTGATAATGCCGTGGATGTTGATGACCTGCTGGAGCTCGTGTTGCGCGCGTGGTCGGCACAGCAGGCGGCTGATCAGCGCCAATTGGAGGCTCTGTTCAGACTGGTGGACGTAGGCGGCAGGGGCATGAGCCTGCAGGATGAGATTGTAGGCCTGTTGAAGCAGGTCAGCAGGACATGACCGGTCTGCTGTTGTGCTGATAGCTACAGAACTTCCAGCACCAGGCGCTCTACGGTGCTTCATTGTACCAGCTTTGTTTGCAGCTTTGTCATAGTGCAGCATGACCATCTAATGGATAACACTGAGCAGCAGCATAAGCAGAGTGGCCATATTGTGTGCATGATCTCTCTTGTGCTTTATGGCATCGCGACACAGCTTTCAAGAACCACATATCTTGCCAGAGCATTCTCAATTGACTCAATGATGCACACGTGTTGCTGCTTTCTTGCATGTGATGCAGGTCAATGCAGGTGCAGCTTTAGCACTGTCATCAGAACAATTGCACATTCTGTTTGCATCAGCACTTCGAGCCAGTGGTCTGGGTGCAGCAGCTGTGAATGCAGCCGGTTGTGCTGCTGCGCTGATGGGTGCTGGTCTGGTTGGCTGTGCTGCACATCTGCGTCCTCATCCAGCCATCACAAGCAAGCCACCTTTCAGTGAATACAGGTGGGGTTGGCTGAAAACACACACAGGGAAAATGCCAAGTACCCGTCTAGCTGTCGCTCCATGGTTGGCTAATCCCTCCAGTGTCATGTGTTTTGCCAAACAACCGTCTAGCCTGGCCAAACTTCCCACATCTAACAAGCCTACCTCAACACTACTAGCCAGTATTCAGGAACAACTGGTCTTCATTGAAGCATTCCAAAAACATTGAGAAAATAAAAAAAATAGCAGTCCGCTTTTGATTGCACTGGTGTCGTATGGCACCATGCCCTGAGTTGCCATGGCCTTGTGCCGGCCACATCTGCTGGTAGAGTGTCTACATGCTGTCCAAAAGTGCATGAGAAGTCCGACTGCAGGAAATCCGGCTCTGCACAATTCCATCACTTCCACATAAGTTTCATCTCATGTTGTCCAAACCGCACATAGGTTGCTGGAGGACTCCTGGCATGCCATCAAGCCCGCCATGCAAGAGCTGCTGCGCACCCTGCCTAAACGCACCCCACAGCTGGCCCCAGAGGTAGCAGCCATGACAGCTCAGATCAAGAAGCTTGATGACAGCCTTGAGGGGTGTGCTCCCTCTGCTGAGCTGTGGCAGTGCTACAGAAAGATGCTGGGCTTCTACAGCCATCATGGCAGGTTTGTGGAGGTTCCTCTGCCGACGAATGGCGGCAACGGCCCTCAGGGTGCTGACACTGTCTGTAACTCACCAAGGGGTCCAACAGCTGCAGCAGAACACGATGGTAACGACACCCAGGCCATTGACAGCACAGCAGGTGCTATCATGGGGTGCCAAAACAATGTATCCAACTCTGTTGGCTGCAGCAGTCCCAGAAGCCCATTGGGACAGGCAACGCCTCTGCCGCTGGTGCCAGCGGGGCCAGGAAGCCCCAGGGGGCCTGCTAGCCCAAGGTTGTTGGTTGTAGCAGCAGGCTCCCGACCATGCAGTGCAGGCTCTGCAGCAGCAGTCACCCCAGTCTCTTCCAGTCCAGGGTCAGCAGCAGCAGCTGGTTCAAGACCAGGGAGTGCAGGTGGACCAGGGCTGAAGTTGCCGCTTGCTGCTTCACTGATTGGACCTGGCTCTGCGCTGTCACGGCCTGGATCTGCGCTGTCACGGCCTGGCTCTGCGCTGTCACGGCCTGGCTCTGCGCTGTCACGGCCTGGGTCATCACCTAGAGGATCAGCTGGTAATCTATCAGGGTTGAGGTCGACATAGTAAGGCTACCTTCATGCCAGCTACATGTGCCACAATACTGACATGCATGTGGACTGTCCGCTGTATCACACTATGTCGCTAACTATTGTTGCCAAGCACTGCTGTACAGGCTGTGTGATAGCACCACTGAGTGGGGTTGTCGTAACCCATGATCATGGGTTGATTCTTATAGTTACATTATAGTAGTGCAGCTGTCAACATAGCTATTCAATAGCTAGTCAATAGCAACTTTACGAGTTGTTAAGTTGCTGACCAGTGTGTGCACTTCACAGTCAATACCAACTTATTCTTCTGGGGCCCAGGAGCAACTCTGTTGGTTTTGAGCACCGTACATTGCCAGTGCAGTACAGACTGTTGCTCTTGTGTTGCTGCCGTGTCAAATGCATGCAGAGGCGCCATGCCGGCATGTGGTACATCACCAGTGATATCATGATTGTGCTAGCATTGCCAAACCAGTGGTTTTTGAAGCACCAACACTTTCAACGGTTGATCAGCCCTTGCGCCAACCCTCAGCCACAAAGAGGCACCCACAACTATTCTTCATGACGAACATCCTTGTTTACAGACACATTTGTACGCTGTATGCTGTGGCCGCCAGCAGCATCTTTTTCAGTGAACATACTCTGTATGGCTGGCAGCTTGCCTGTGTGCAGGGCACCCTCAGGGGTTGTGTAATGTGCAGCTGTCAATCTTGCAGTCGTGCTTCCGAAGCATGATGTTCTTCAGTAACGCTGTCAGTTCAAACGGCGGTCGTGCAGCATAGCACTGCTGGTTTGCACCACAGAGAGAAACTTTGCGTGGTTCATGAGCGGTGAGTCGCCCGAATTCTGAAAAAAAGCAAAGGATGTTATTCCAGCACCAGCAAGCCTGCCCTGTGTCGCATCCAATCAGCATATAAATGCGCAACACATAGGCAGAGCACTTGCATGATCACAGAAATGACAGCTGCACATCGAACAGTAGGGGACCCTGCATACAGGCAAGCTGTATTTTCCACTATCATATTGCGTGCAAATGTGTCTGTTGTTTCGTGTCTATCAGATTGAATCTTTATCACTTGCAGACGCCGATAGTATCAACATTCTCACGGGAGGCAGGACTGGGTACCAGCCGACCGATCAACTGATGCGAAAACCAGAGCAACAGGGTAGATAGATACCTGGACTGGGGTCCTTTGAAAGACAGCAACAATAAGACACTGGCCATGGGAGCCTCCCGTGCAGGGCCTGCATGACTGTCCAACCCCGGGGGTACAGAAACCGTTTCGGTACCGCCACAGTTTCTGTCCTCAGTGAGGTGCGGTACAAATGAAGTGCCACAGTGTCGGACATGTAGCATACATATTTTACCAGAAATGGCATATTCGATCACTGAGTTATAACTGTCAGCACCTGAGCCCACCACCTTGAATAACATCCTCATGACGCCTGAGCGGCCTATCAAAAGTTGAAATTACATACATCACCTAGCGCACGAGATGGTGTGTCATGGAAGCTTCTGCTTCGGCTGATCATCAGGTGCAAAGCTGTCCAGTGGTCCCACAGACCCAAAGTCACCAACCCCTGGTACTGTTGCAATATCACTTCTCCACCTGTACATCCAAGCAGGCTTGTCACTGAGCCACTCTTGCTGCTGACTGTACAGACTCATCTGCTGCTGTAGCACCTGCTGCTGCCAGTCCGGTTCTTCATGTATGCTCAAATTGCCGACACCGCTGGCCCTGCTGGGAGGCCTGGAACCCGCCCCTCTCCCACTGACAGAAAACAGAGAAGGGTTGCTGCTGACTGAGCTATCTGAGACTTTATCTGATGCTGCCGGCTGCTGCTGACTACTGTTGTTCATCAATTGGTTAGGCTGCTGCTGCTCCTGGTCTTCCTGCTGCTGCTGGAGCCGCTCCTCGTGCAGTTTCTGCAGCTTGCGCTCAAAGTGCTCGAAGTTCTTGACAGCAGAGCCCCAGAGGTGCTTGCGATACAATTGATCCTCCTGGCAACCATTGACAATAGCAGCAGCAGCAGCAGCAGCAGTAGAGCACCTTTCATAGACTGGTGATTACTCCTTGGTGCTCAGTATCCATCGCATTATCAAGCATGGCTCCTCAAGAGTCCAGTCTTATGCATGTGCATTCACGTACTGCATTGGGCAATTGAGGGCATGCAGTCACTGCCAATCATGGTGGAAAATAACAACAATACAGGCAGTTTCTGAAGCCTGAGATGCTAGGAATTTCTGAAGCCAGTGACTGTGAGACCAGGATCAGAGCCGCACCAGCTTCCTGTCGCTGTCCTTCCTGAGCCTCTTCTTCACAGTTGCATCCAGCGCGGCAGCAGCAGGCGACTGCAACCTGCCAGCATCAGCAATGAACTTGTCAGTCTTGTCTGCTGTATGCTCAGGGGCTTTGTCCTTCTCCTGTCCGTCCTTCTGAGCTGCCTGCTGGTTCCAAAGCCTTTCCAGCTGCTGCTTGGCTTGGTACTGTGCTAGTGCCTTTGCGAGCCCTTTCAATCGAACCACGGTCCCCTTCATCTGGGCAGAGTCTTCTCCTGCTGTTTGGGTCTTATCCAGCGGCACTATCACCCTATCTGACAGCATCATGGCTGTATGACGCCGCAGCATGTCCCCCTTCTTCTTCTGCTGGTCCTTGTAATCCTTCTGCTTCTGCTGAAGTGTTGCTGCTGGGCTGCTGGTCCCTGGCAGGTCAAATTGCCGGTTTCTGCGGAGCCAGTTCGTTGCTGCACTGATTGGCATCATGACTGCCAGGCACAGCAGTAAACTCGGCCAGAGCAGGTAGGCCCACTTGAGCTGTTGAATAGCTGCATTGTCCATAGACATCAACACCAAGGCGCCTGCACCATGGCCAGACATCAGCACACACAAGTGAGCCACTGCTTAACACAGCAACCGGTCATGAGGTTTAAACTCCTGGAGTCCAGCAGCAGAACACAATTGCGGCTGCTTTCAGAGTGCAGCCGTCACAACATACAGACCACAAGCTGCCTTCCAGCAGGCAGTTGCAGCCTGCTACTGACAAGCACACAGTGCACAGTGTTGCACAGCCAGTAACTCCTCATCACACTCCCTGCCTGCAGTGCTGTCACAGCGACTATGGTACAAGAGTAAGTATTGTGGCCTTCACCCAGCTAGCTGTCAAGCAGTCTGCCAGGCTGGTAGTACCCACCTCCAGGAGGATGCAAGGTGTCTGTCCACATCATGAACATGACTGTTGCTGACAGGGCATAAGCCCTGGTCAGCAGGCTGGCTCCAAAAAGCTGAATCATGCTGACGGCAATGGCAGTTGCTCCCAGCTGGCCGCCTATGATTGGCCACAACCGCACAGCCTCAGCCTCTGGCTTGCCAAACAGCAGGATGGCAAAGGTCCCAAAGGAGCCCAGCAGCATGGGTAGACCCTGCAGGTACACAGCGGATGGCCGTGTCAGTAAGCAGTGCCGCACTGTATTCAGCTATTGTGATTCAGCAAGCACACTTGTGCTAGTGTGCTGATTGATTAACTGCTGTGTAGTTGCTGAGGAACTTGATACAGCCAACAGAAGAGTCAGCCTATTTGACCCAACTGCCCACTGCAGCAATTGTGCAAGAATGTTTGCAGTGACCAATCACAAGATCCCAAAGGTGACAAACCTGCTGGTGCCACTGCCCCACCACTGGCAGTGTCTTAGCAGCTGCGGCCAGCACACCAAGGATCAGGAAAGCAGTGGCCATACCCAGTCCCGCCCACACCAGGTCTGAGCAGCGAGGTGGGGTCTTTTGCAGACCGCCTGACATCTTGGCTGCCACAAAAGCCTCCAAAGCTGCCCATGTGGCCCATATTTGCCCTCCTGAGATTTTGGTTGCTGCTGCTATGCTGGCCAGCAGGTGCTGGTCCCAAGTGAGAGGTTTGGCAGCTGGCTCAGGTGGCTTGTAATGTTGCAGGGCCTGGACCAGAGGGCACCACACGTACTTTATGTGTATTTAATTCACAGCGAACCTAGTAGTGGCTGCCATTTGGCTGTTGATGGTTATCTTCATGTTTGCTGATGGCTCATGAGCATGTTCAAAAACATCAAGGGATACTGCGCCTGGCAAAGGACCTTGCTATGCATTGTTGCATCTGGCTGCAACTTTCCTGATGAACAATCCCTGCATTTGCAAATGACTCAGGCCCTGGAAAATCTGGCACTTGCAGGTTTAAAACACCATATCGATTCACAGCAGAGGAGTCACTTGTTGCTGGTTGAATGCAGACAGAGGTTGATGATGCAGGTAGCCCCCTCACCAAGTAGAAGGCCACCATCCGATACGCTTCAGCTCTGTTGATCAGGCCATCCTCATTCCTGTCCAGAAGGTGGAAGGCCAAATTCAAAGACTGCAGGCTTACAGGCAGCACTGCAGCACTGACAGTAGGGTTGCTGGCTCTGGCACCCCAGACACTGCTTGCTGCTTCAGGGCTCCCATTCCAGCTGCTGATACTGATGCTGTCGTCCTCATCATGCGAAGGATGGCTGCTATAGTGTGACTGATGGACCTGTAATTCATGTAACATGTAGTATCTGGCTGACAGATGGTAATGAATCGGCTGAGGCTAGATGCACAGTGAGTTCCCAAGCAGTCCTACTGCACACACCTGCCCTGGGATATGCAGTTACTGCACGCTTACGAAGCTGACGTGAATGCAACGAGGGATCATTTCTGAATTTCACAAAACTGGTACTATGCTGCTAGCTCACATGCCTACATCAGTCTTGAATTGCGCAATACTTGTACTGGAGCAATATTGCACAAGGACAGTAAGAAGCTGTCAGAGATTACCCTTATGTTCTGGCATCTCTTGAATGCAGACGGGGTGCGCCAGCGAGACACTGGCCATCCCACTGCGAGTTGCGCTGGTTTCGCACGGACGTGCACGTAGGCCCTGCTGCTGTACATGGCCTCAGTCTCTAGCAAGAACTTAGACTTAATACTTTGAATAATTATATGACATCTGCAAGACACTTCTGGGCAAGGGGCCCAACAGCTTTATATATCTGGGACAAAGAGTCAGTACACAGAAGTCACCATAACGCATGCAGACACACAATTGGCATGTTGTCTTCTAGAATGGCTAGATTATGTACGTGTATGGCCTTAAGAGACACGGCTGATATGGTCCAACTGCAGGTACATGACACGGCGCGCCAAGCAAGCTCCCTGTGACACACGCTCCACATTTAGCTGTTTATCGTATCGGCATATGGTTATGCATTTATTCTTCTAGCTATTGAGTAGGTCTTAGGACAAAATGTTCAGCCTTCTCTGGGCTCGTGTGCTCGCAAAAGCAGCTCCGCATGCCGCTTTCAACAACTGTAAGCAACTAGAAACCAGATCAGATACACATATTCATGACAGCAGTCACGGTACCGGCGCTGAATGCGAAGCAGGGCGAAATCTTGATACAGCATACCGACAACACATCAGAGGCCTGGTCAACCGCCTACGTTCGCAAGAATTCAAGCAACAAAAACTCCAGTCTAGCAAGATCCAGCTCCTTACAGAAGATTATAACATTGCAGCAGGTGCAGCTGCTGTGCATCAAGCCAACAGGCCACCTGGAGGGTGGGAAGTCCACAGACCACTGCCATACAACAGTACAACTGGGACAGCACCAACCTACCATAGCAGCGCATCAAGAGGTCTAAGGGCTCAATATAATCTTGACAGGCAGCTGCAAGACAGCAGAAGGGTACGCGCAGCTGCAGGCGAGTTGCTGGGCCACAGTATCAGCTACTGCATGTTGCAGTAGCCTACTGCCATATTCTATATGGCTTATTGAATAAAGTATGGCAGTGCCGTAGAAACAAAGCGACTGGGTGACTTAAACCTGTTTTGGTTGAAGAATTACAGTATGTAGATACCACATATGTTAAGTACGCCATGCAAATGCTGCCTGCGGTGTTTGATTACGAGACAATGCAGTGCCGCTCAGTGCTAGCAGTTGCAGCGCGACAGCAAGCCTGCGAAGCACTGCAGCAAACACTCAGATCTTGTGCATGACACTGTTGATATGATTGGTTTGTGAGTATACAAACACTTCTGCAATGCAGACTGCTGTGAGTCACATCAGTCAATTGGGGTGTGCTGCTGGTACGGTACCATAGTATGCCTCAATCATGATGAGCATGCTTTAACACAGGTTGAGCCTACACTATGCATTTGTCACAGACTGGGTCATTGTGTTACTGTCACACACACCATAGACTGGGTCTAACGTCAGTAAGCATGCTGTCAGACAGCATTCTGTAGTAGTAGGCTGTGGCAGCCGTGTACGGGCCGTGGTATTGCCTCAATGAGTTCAGTAGATCGATTGTGCAAGCTGTTGGCCCATGATCTGATGAGCTCTACGCTGGCTGGACCCTTGAAGGGGATTTCTGGGTGAGAATTTCTAACTTTGATTACTTTATTCATCACAGATTGTCTACTGCAGTTGTCAGGACCAGTGAGCAAACAGGCATGCCAATGCGCATTGAAGCATTGGGCCAAGTGCAACTCAACTTAATCAACCGGTTTCAGGACATTGTCCTCGTATGCAAAGGCCCTTGTAGGTCTCCAACTCAGTAATGTGGAATAGATTTGTGACTGCTTTGGGTCCCTCAGGGAGCAGGTTTCATGGGTACTACCGTACGGGGCCCATGAGTATGCCATAGTATGGCTTTGGTCACTGCATTATGCAAGTGCCAATGGCAAGCAGTGTCCCATGTTTCTTGTGTTGTCCATGGCCGCTGCCACAGTCCAAGCAGCACTGCTGTTCCTATGTGGAGACTGGCCCATGGTATGACAAGTTGCCCATAAGTGTCGCCACTGGCCCGGCCCAGTAGCAAGTTCAACTATGGCATGGCATACCAGCAACCATCACAGCTTTGCGGCAATGGGTAACTTATGAATATACGGCTTTGCGGCAAAATAGCCACCTGCCGCAGTGCCAGTGCAATGAAGTCAATCCGGCTGACTCTTAGGCTAAGAGCAAGCTGGCTCCAAACTTTGAGAGTCACTCAGTCTGGCTGCGAGGGGCCGCACTCAGAGCCCCGGACCGGCACTGCAGCACTCACATGAGTACACATGTCCCCCCCTCCCCTCATTCTATCACTACAACAGGTCCTTATATGGCACGTTTCATGGGTCAAGATAAGCGTCTTGTAGCCGCATTTGTTCATTTCTGTTGGCTTTTGCGTTGCAATCCAAATACACCTATGCATGTTTTGCATCCTCTTTCAGAGTCTGAGTTGGAGGTGGAGTCTGATGATATTCTGCAAGTCGAACTTGCAGACATTCTGCCGGATTGAATCTGGCCTGTGTTTGTTTCTGTTTTTGCCCCCATGAGCCATTAGTTGGCTCCTTACGTGTGGAAATTCTTGAGGTAACTTGTAGTAGTAGTAGTAGTAGTAGTATATAGAAAAATTGGCCACAGTGCTGTGGCACTCAGTGCTGCTTTCTATTTTCACTGTCACCTGTCATTGTGTCCTCGTCCTCTTTAAACCCCAACTTGCTGGTTGAATCGTGCAACAGCCTGGCAGCACACAGTGTAGAAAGAAAGCAGCACCGACTCAGTAGTACCACACTGTGTACAGCTGAGCTGTAGCCACCATGGCACATGCCATGTGCAACATAGTTTGTGGCAACTGTAGCTACGATTGCATCATGCAGGCTGCAGTCCGACTGTACGGTGCAGCCTGCACTGTGACAGCCCGACTGTGCACCGGCGGTACTGCTGTACACCACGTGGTGACAGCCCGACTGTGCACATGCACTGCACCAGTGTTTTGGCAAACCACTGGTGCAGTGCCATTGCACCACGATAGTGAGGTGCGCCCTGCCACCCTGGTGGCTCAGGCTGTGCCCAGCGGATCCGGAGGTGACCTTTGGCTCACTGATCAGTGACTGGGTAGAAGGGCTACCTGGGTTAGGTGACCTGCAGGTGCTTGAGTAAACTTAGTCTTTTGCGCCTGCCAGGCAGGATCTTGGGCTTGCTGCTTTAGGGCCGGCCCCTGGGCGCCCAGAGACTCATCACGAGTGGCAATGGCATTGCAAGGATAAGTAAGCTACCAAGGCCCAGGCTGAACATGTGCCTCTTGTAGTAGTGCCATCGTACTGTCTGTACAGTAAGGAGACATATGTCTTGACATGCATGTCACAAGTATATTCACTACTGGCAGTGAAGTTCAAACTTCAGTTGCATGGCATGGTATGCCCGGCACCTGCCCTTGTCAGTCATCAACCGAGCTTGGATTCAAGCCAAGTTCGGACTTGATGGCGATATCTGTGCGGTCCAGGGATTAGTCCATGGCGCATGCAGCACTTGACCACGCACTTGACCTGACTGTGTGCATGTTCAGGTCTCATTTCTAACAGCTTCATAATACGCGCCACAGTTGGAGTACTGTGTCGCACTGACATGCTTGACATCATTTGTTCGGAAGAGATTTAGCAAAATTGTTCGCAAAATAGAGGAGGCAGGGACTCCCGCCCAGCATAGCCACGTGAGCAGGGGACATAGTTGCCACGCTACTGCATATGCAAGATGGACTTAATGCAGCAAATAAAGAATTTTGAGATGACAGTGTGTCAGGCACACCATAAGCAGGCAAGCTGCTTCAGCCTTCTGCGTTCGCGCAATGCCTGCAGCTTGGTTTGTCGCTTTTGTGCGTTGCTAAATAAACTCCACAGTGCATACATGATGCTTATATGACTTAGCGGCTCAGCTGGCAACAGCACTGGCATGCTGAACAGCAACACTAGTACTGCTGTATGCAGGTGGTGCGCGGGCAGACCAACAAGGACCTACACAGCTATCACGCATCACTGCAAGCGTACGGGAATGGAGATGAGGTACCTTACAGGTAGCTGTCTGCTGGACTGGCTTAGAAATGAAGTGGCTTAATTCATACTTTGCATTGTTGTCCTGCTAATTGACAGTCTTCAAAGACCACCACAGCGTTGTCGACATGGGCCCGCTCAGTGTATGTGCATAGTGCAGAGCACAGTGTTGAAGGTAACATGAATATTCCAAAGCCGGACCTTGCATGGAATGCCAAATGCCATTGCCAATGTCGGACAGCGCTGCCAGTGACTACATTGCGAGTATGAAACTCCAGTGATGGTCAGAGCCCTGTGGCAACGCACCAAGTTAGCAAGCCTATTACTGAGTGCAATGGCTTTCCATAACTGGTACTACTAAACGCTTTAGCACCACTCAGCATGCAGTGCACCTACAGGCCAGGAAGCAACCACTGCTTATAGAGTATTCTTGGCTCAGATGAGAACTTGAAGGATGCATCATGCACCTTTGGAAGGTGCAGGCATGCCTACAGGCAAAGCTTTCTGGCTTGCCAAGGCATATCAGTGACATGCCCAAGTACTCTGACCAGTCTGACACTCTCAGCTGCCAGCAGTGCTGGATTGTTTTCTGCTGCTGCTGCAGCTCCACATTGAAGGTTGTCCACCATGAAGGGAGCCGAGCAGCTCGGGTACAGAGTGCCAAAACACAAAAACCACCTGTGAGTATCATCTGCTGCTCATGCTTTCTCAGTACTATAGCAAGCGATGCCGGAGTCAGCCTGACATGGTGGGGCCTTCCATGCAAAACCGCAAACCACCATGGCATGTTCAATGCATCCGGAGTCCAGGGGTGCTTTGCCAGATGTAGTAGATCAATACGAAAGAGCTAGTAGCTCTCTATCAGAATAAGAACCCAAGTAGCCTACCTGGGGTCACTCAGAGGCAATCTCTGCACTTTGTGAACGATCTTGTGAAACTTCAAAAGTTTCATTCAATTCAAAGTTTGCACTGCCGCAAGCAGCGGCTGCCGCAGCAGGCTCAGCCTGAGGCTAGCAGGTGCAAGTTGCCGCGACCTGCGGCAGCTCCGTACTAATGGTATTGTACAATGAATAATACACACACAGCATGCCACGTGTTGAACGACTGTATTCTGAACACATTGAAGGCTTTGCCAAAGCCATTCAGCTTCTTTGGCAAAGAATTTTCATGTTCCTATTGTTGTATGCAGGGTTACATCCGCAATGAGAGTGGTGGCTACTTCACTTCATGACATTGCCACAGTTGAAATGAAAGTCCGATTAGGTGGGCCAGTTACCTTCAAGGTACCTTGAAGGTATGATGATCACGAAGGGTGATCAGCCCCTACCTGGAAGCAGCTTAGTAGAACTCATTGGCAGCCTGCCGCAGTCCAGTAGCTGTGTCGACACTGTAGCAGTAGCCATTGTTCCAGTTGATCAGCCAGGGCACTGCAGCCCGATAGCCTACTAATGCTGACTCAGTGTAGTACGTGCTTCAAGTGGGCTGCGCATGCGTGGGCGCCGGCGTAGCCACAGTCAGACACTACAGCAGCGCCACTGGCGCCGCGGCTTTGGTTTGACGGCTGCCCATGCATGGCCATATGACCTCGATGGTGGCAACTATTGACCGAAATCCAGTCTGAAACGTCATCCGATGATGACGAAATTCGGCGCCATTGCGAACGGCTGGGCCGCTCGATCTGATCGACCGGAAGTACGTCGCCTGCTTTCAAGCAATATCCATGCTATCGCATGCGCAGAGCGGCTTGGTAATAGACTCTATGGCATAGGACTGACAATCAAAAATTATTTCAACTGGCCATGACGGCACCGACAGTGTCAATGGCCTTACGGCAAGGCCGCCGCAGATTTGCGAAGTACCGTACTAGTCTGAGACTAGTCCGGACTCGATGAGGCCTTCACATCAACGCCAGTGAGGCTCAGCCTGATGGGTTGGCCGCCAACCCACTGGGACGATCCCAGTGCCAAGGGTCCCTTGATAGTCACCATAAGTTGTTTCTTCGTGATAGCCGCGACCCTTGACTTCCCAGGGTATCCGAATCCCTGGAGGGAGTCCCTTTGGGGATATCTATTCAGGGCCCTGGTTGGGTAGTTGCATGACACCGAGCTTGAGAGTGCTGCAAGCCCTGCACCCCTTCCTGACGGCCCGGGTGTAAATGATGCTGTGCCACAGATGCAGTGCATGTATGCCAATAAACAACGAACACAATTGAAGATGCTGCAGCATCCCATCATGATGCCAGGGCCGCCCAAGTGGGGTGCTGCAATATACATCGTATACCCAATGGCTGTTTTTACTGCATGCAAGGTGGCCAATGAAAACGAGCTTGTTCACCCCTCAACGAAAAACAGTCATTCTACGTGAATGCCATTGTATGGTTCCTGTTCATTTACACTGAAAACGCGCTTGTTTACCCCTCAAACAAAAATGCAACAATGGCCATGGTGATGGCATCACATGGCATACATGTGGGATGCACAATCAGTGCATGCTGTGCATCACAAGGCCCATGCCACTGCCGCTGGTTTTGGCATGAGCAGTTCCTCTACTGCTCCATAGGTGCCTCCCCAGCTGCAGGTGCAGCGTCTGCCTCCATAGGAGCAGCACCACCCTCAGCACCAGCGCCTGCGGCATCAGTAGCAGGAGAAGCTCCCTCGGCTGCTGCATCAGGTGCAGGTGCAGGCGCTGGTGCCTCCTTCTTGGGTGGCGGCTTGCTGGCGATGGGCTTGCACACACGTTCTACCACATCTCGCTTTTTATGAATGTCCGCTGTAGTCAACATTGGCTCATCATACTTGTGCAACTGCAGCAGAAGTTCAAAAGCAAGGTGAGAAGGAGCAATCTCCAGGCAAGGAAAGAAGCAGCAACTTGTTCAACGTGTTGGGTGCAGTGACAGGATTGCTAACAGTCCGGGCTTGTGGCTGACCCAAGCTACTACCACTGAAAAGCATGTGACAAGATGCATACAATGCACATCGAAAAGGGTGCACACCCTCATGGGCACCATGTGTTGATCATGCACTGGTGCAGCCACATATTTGAATGGTCATTCCATGACAGCAGTCACCAATAACATGGCCACAAGCCCTGCCAGGTGTGCACACCGCCCATGTGCAAGCTAGCTGGACCACTGCATGCTTCCATCCATGCCATCAGAAGGAGGCTAAAACAAGCACTGCATCAAGGCCACTTGCCAGGTATTACTGCTTACCTGTGCCTGCAGAGCCACCTTCTCATTCAGCCACTCCAGTGCTGCTCCTGCCTCCTTCCGCAGAGTGTCCCTGTCAGTCTGCTCCAGGTGCGCGTGAGCCGGCAGTGTGCTGTCAGCAAGGCTGAGATACTGGTTGGCAATGCGCTGCAACTCCTCAATGGAAGCTGCAGAACAAACAACGACAACAAGAGCACCAAAACCTGTTTGAGTGGAGATATATAGGTGGTGATGGTGACTTGGCAGCTGCAGCAGCCTCAAATGGCCTGCTACAGGCGATTGTTGTTGCTGTTGACACTGCCACCACCAGCTGTGCTCAGTGGAGGAGCAGCCATCGGCAATGGAGATAGGGGTGCAGGTCAAGAGGACATCATAGAGACCAGGTCGTCCATGCACAGCCACAGACTTGCTGGTACACCGCCACCCACCTGGCCTTGACTGGTCTTCTGCTGCACGTGCTTCGATGGGATCCCCCTTTGCCTTGAGCTCTGTCAGCTTTGCCACGTATGTGCTCTTCTTCTCATCCTCTCCCTCGTCATACAGCCAGTCCTCCATGCTTGACAGCTGAGCAGACAACGCCTCACGGTCAGCCTGAATTGACAAACACATGCACACACAACGAAAAAGCGTCAGAGGCATGTTTATTACAATACACGCGGCATGAGACATGGGCTGCATCTTGGTTGATGTATTGGAGGCACAAGTTGCCAGCGGCAATAGGGCACAACACAACTGGTCGCTAACCACGGAAAGAACCACGGAAAGAAGCAACAGAACTTCAACCTGGTGCCTGTTGCTGACAGCCTGTCACAGCACCGAAAGCTGATGCAAGTGGTAGACCCAGATGCTGATATGTTGTCAGCGCCAGGCAACTGTCAGACAGCATGACACAGTTCATATTGTGCATCATCGACTCCAGCAGCAACAGCCTGTGGATGCTGCAATCAATGCTGCCTGTGCTGGAGTGAGAGCATCACTCTCTGAGGATCTCACCTCCTGCACAAATGGTCCTAGGTTCTCATACAGCTTATTCCTGAGGTCGTAAATGTAGCTTTCTAGGGCATTCTTAGCCTCGTTGGTATCCTCTTGCAGCTTGTCGGCAGCAGCCATCTGACCCTGTACAGCCACAAGCAGCAGAGACAGTTCAGGTAAGAGAAGCAGCAGAAATTCAATCTTGCCTAGTGGCTGTTGCCACTTTCAATGCAGGAGCGCTTGCGCAACAACAAGACTTGCGACAGAGACAGCTGGTAGGTCTAGTGAACAGCAACGAAATAGCTGCATACTACATAGCCTGCTGGAAATGCGCAGAGTGTCAACTGCTTAACATCATATGCTGACTGATGTATCCGCCTAGGTAGATAGCCAACAGGGCTGCTCTGAGCACTGCCAAGGTACCTCACTATGCTCAAGAGAGAATAGTTACACGTACTTATTTTCACCAGCTCAAACTGCAAATACCCCATGCTGTGCTGCACAGTACCCGGATGATGCAGACAGAGACATCCTGTATGATCTGCTTACCTCCTTCTCAAAGAACTCATTCTGCTGCTGCAAGGACCAGCCCGCAACGCCTGCTGCATCTACTGTTAGGTTTGTGCGCTTTGTCCGAGTCTTCTTCTGCATAACAACCTGGGGCTCTGCTGCTGGTGCTGTTTCTGCTGCTGCTGATGCTGCTTCTGCGTCCATCGGGGCTGGACCGTCACCTGTCGCAGAAGTTGGCAAGAAGGCAGCCAGAGTCAGCACGATTTTATTTGTTCTCTCGCTGTGAAGCCCTGCTGTACCTCAAGACAGTGAAGAGCAGCAGGTCCTGCACAGGGCAGAGCAATTGGCCACAGCAAGCCTTTAACCACCTTGTTCGCTGCTTCATGGACAGGCATGCTGCTGCTGCTGCAGCAGGCACTGAGCTATAACACCCCACCAAGCCAGCCTCCAGGGTTTACATACCTCCAGCTGCGGCCTCAGATGGTTCTGCTTCCATAGGTGTTTCACCACCTGCTGCTGCTGGCTCTGCTGCTGTGGGGCCGTTTGCTGCTGCTGGTGTTATGGTGACTGCCTCCTCATATTCCTCTTCTTCATACAGTGTTGCTGACTCCACTGTTGCCAATCCATGCAGGTTCATTGACAACTGCAGCTTCACTTTCTTCTTCTCGTCAGACTGAGACACAAAGACCAACAGCAGCAGATGCATACACACTGATGGTCAGAGCTCTCCCATTTTTGCCCTTTCTTCAGCAGGTAGTATTCAAGCTGCTGGGTTGCTGATTTGCTGTTGCCCACACAATCATTATGGCACCAGTAGGTCAACAAGGAAAATAGCACACACCAGCTTTAGAAACTACAGGTTACGCAGCGCACACATCAACCAGTGAACACCTTCAGCCCGCCTGCCATTCATGTCCTCATCTGCCAGCAGGCTGCCACTGTCAGAAGTGACCACATCATGGAGGTACTGGGCTAGTTTCAAGCAGTGCCACACGGCACAGTGTGAACATACCTTTGGGAGATGAACCGTGTACTTCCCAAGACCCATGGTGTATGCAGCGGGTATGTGGTCATCGGCCTCGTATGCCATCTCAACACTGAATGGCTCATTCTTGAACAAGGTGATAACCTTCTTGACGGGCAGCACGCTGCAGGACGCATGAAAGAGTGAGGATCAAATTGCTCTCCATGTGAAGTCATTGAGCACAGGGAGCTTCTGATGTCCAGCAACATGGCAGAGACCTGCATCCTGTCCAATCAAGTATCTCTTTGACTGTCCAATGCACCTGGCAAGGCCATGCACGATGCAAAGATGCTCGATTGCTGCAGGCAACACAATGGCTATGGCATCAACTTGCCAAGAGTGCCTGCCAATATTACCCAATTGAGTTTTGATGAGCCTCTTGTGCACATGATGGATGCCCACCTGTTCTTGGGGAACAACACGTCTGTCCTTGGCTCCCCATCCTTGTTCTCATAGTGCAGTGTCACACCATAGGGCACGGCATCCTGTACGTCAAACTCACGCACCTGTAACCCAAGGTCCAACAGCAGCAGCAACAGCAGAAGCAGCATGAAACAGGGGGGTCCGACATGTTTTGATGCAAGCACACGCAACAAAAGCAGTTGATAATTGGGTACTTGGAGGTCAGGATCAAGCTGTTTGTAACCACTGGTCTTGAGCTGGCCTGCAGGAAGGCTGGTGTTCAGTGTGCATCTGTGATACATCCCATCCCCTCTCTCATTCCAACTCATACCTTGATCAGTGGGCTAATCATTGCACACTGCAGTGCCGCCCCCCTGCTGACTACCTCCTTGGCGTTGAGTGTCCTGCTGGGCACCATCCCAAAAACATCCTGGACCAGCTTGAAGACAGCAGGCACGCGCGTGGTGCCGCCAATCACCTCTACACTGCTGATCTCACTCATTTGAAGGCCTGCAACAGCAGCAGCCAACAGTGCAGGTTGCGGCAACTGTCAGGCCTTGCTTGCAGGACCCAGGTGCACGATGCGCTTGTGCCTGGGCACTATCTAGAGGGCAGCAGAGGAGGGAGTTGTGTGCCTTTGGCAATGAGCAGCGTACCTGATGACTCAATTGACGCCTTGAGGACCGTGTTGAGCCTGCCCAGGAATGGCTGGATCATCTCCTCCAGCTGGTCCCTGTTGAGCTCACTGCGAACATCAACATCATCCATGAGGCACTCAATGTTGATGGGGCTCTCAGCATTGGCGGATAGCACCTGCAGGCAAAAGGACGTACATGCAGTTGTCCGTTGTCAGGGCACTGCAAGCAGCTGAGATGCTGCAGTGATGTGCAGCCTTGTGTTGCGCTGCTTTGCTGACAACGCAAAATTACAAGTGCCACCAATTTAGAGACATACTATGCCTCCTAGCTATTGCCCACAGCACTGCCAGCTGTTTAACCATAGGTTGGACAACCTGGCGAGAGATGACTTGTAGTACCAAAGCAAACCAAGCCATACCATGCTATGTCACACCGCACGATATCATTGAGACTGTTTGCGTGTGCACCAACAAGAAGGGCCTTTGAACGGGAAGACATTTGATCGCTACCCACGATCGGGTGAGGTCGGGGCGTTTGAGCTGGGCAGCTGCAGCCGTAGTCTCTTCTCACCTTCTTCAGCCTCTCACACTGTGTCCTGAGCTTGAAGCTGGCCTTGGCATTGTTCTTCACATCAATCTTGAACTTCCCCTGGAACTCCTTGCAGAAGTGGTCAAACAGCAGCTCATCAATGTCACGGCCTCCCAGGTCACGGTCCCAGGTGTGGCAACGCACGACGAGTCCCTTCTTCTTGAACGAGACAATTGACACCTGGGCATCCAAGGTACAGCATGATGGCTTAAGCAAGCAGCCAGCACTTGGTAACGCATCCACAATTCGGAACCTGTTGCTGGAGGGCTGCGATGCTGGTTGCTGCTGTGCTATGCAGACATTTCATGGCAAAATGGACTGAGGCAATCACCTGCTTGTATGCAGGAACTGTGAGTCTTAGTGCTCCTGACTGCTGTTCTTTGCATGTTTGATATTCATGCCTGTGCAGCTGCATCTCACCCTGCCATTTTGTTGCTTACTGTGCCACTCTGTTGCCAACTTCAACGCACCTCAGTGTGGGAGTGACCAACATCAATAAAAGCCACATTGACAGGATCAGTTTCTGGAAGATCTGTCTTGAAGATGCCATATGCCAGAGCAGTGGCTGTGTTTTCATTCACCAGCCTCAGGCAGTTGAGTCCTGCAACGCCTGCTGCGTTCAGCATGGCATATCGCTCTGCCTCTGTATAGTATGTCGGCACACTGATGGAGCAGTCTGTTACAGGAATGCCAAGCTCTGCTTCTGCAATCTTCTTGAGGTCTGTGAGCACCATCGCCATCAACTGCTCAGGAGTGAACACTGCTGGCTCGTTGCAGAAAGTGACATGCACCAGGCAGCCACCATCTGGGCCTTCAGAGACCTTGAACGGCAGCCGGCTGATGTCTGCCTGCACTGCTGGGTCCTGGAACTTCTTGCCCAGCAGGCGCTTGAGCTGGTGTGGTGTGTTCTTGGGGTTCATGCTGATTTTTGCGGCTGCGTCTGTGCCAATGAAGCGCATCTTGTCGCCAAAGCTGACCATGCTGGGTGTCTCACGCTTGCTCTCCTTGTTCATGAGCACGTCAATGCCACGCTTGCGTGCGACAGCAACACAGCTGGTGTCATTGCCGATGTCAAAGCCCACCACACTCATTGCTGCTGCTGTGGTGGATGGATTCGCCTGATTGCTGATAGAACTACTGTGAAAGCCGCTGAAAGCTACAGGACATCAGAAGAACAATCAACTTGAGTAAGTTAAGTACGCTTGTACTCCTTGAACGTGCATACAAATGGTGTGTGCCGAAACACGGGAAAGTCACTGGCAAGTACTTCAGGCAATGCCCAGACGATGACCGCTGCAGGAGGCGAAGAGTGAACAACTCCATGTTCATGCAATTTCATACGGCATGACATGAGATGTGCAGCATTCTAGGCAATCACTCAAGCAGTGCTCGGCGCGTGTAGCAAGATTGTGTCCGGCAGTGCCCGTGTACAAGGCCTCTGATAACGGTTTCTCGACGTTGTGAGTACGTTACAGCGCATTGATCTGCGTACCTTCAGCTCAATACAGCTAGTTGAGGCTGCGCAAATGAGCTGCACTTCTGGAAGCTGTAGATGCTGCGCACCCGCCTATTTCAGACGATGCTTGGAGCACGTTTGAAGGCTATAGCAGGCTCAACAGCATACATTAAGTCGTGAAGTGGCACATTCACAGCCTACGTTTCACTGGTTGAACGGAACACCTTGTCCTCTTCTAGAACCACCTTAACAGCCTTCAGCCTTACGGTATCCCGTCAAAGCCCGCGTGAAAATGTTGATTCCCGGACATGAACGTGATCGGCTCATGATCCCACACCATGCGTACACGTTCAACAGCAACAGCTTTCGTGTGACGAGTGCCACGATCCTGTAGCTGTTGCAGCTTTGCGACCATTCTGCACCACTGTACATCTGCATTGCATTACGCGGCTGACATTGTGCTCGATGTTGTGGACGTGAAGCCACATCACTGCTGCTGTTGGGGAAGCTTGCTGTTGCTTGCTTGTTGGTACCACACGTGTGATCTGCATCTGGCGCTTGACATAGACGTCATTTACGGCCCACAGTCCACGATTCCTTGACCGCTCAGTCCACGGACATCAAGAGGGCACATCACACCATGTTGTGGCATGCTCAATTGCAGAGGCAAGTACCCTGGCGCCTGGCAGGCTTGGCTTGAACTAGCTTACTGCCAGCAGCGGGACCTGAAAGAGCCGCATAGGAGTGCCATAGCCCAGCGCAGTCACCAGTATGATGTGTCACATGCGGGGTGCATAACCTGTGTTCAATACACAGCATTTATACAACAGCAGCATGACATCTTACTTGGTGGCAAAACTGACTCAATAGAGGGCTCTGTATGGCTGCAGAGTCTCCTAGCGAGTCATTTATGGTCAGCTATGGCACCAAGTAAGGTGCTCAGCGCTTTCAAAGTCTGCTGCTTGTTGGATTGGCGCACTTATGCCATAGCAGAGCTATGCACACAAACACAGAAATCACTTTGGTGACCTCTTATACCAGCAAGTACTTGGGATGGTGGCAGTCTCGCGTTCTATGTCAGACTGGCATGGCTGTTCAGTGCAATGGTGTCTATTTAAGTTGTCTGGGCCTGGTTGAATATCTGCCATCTTTATGGCAGCAGAGCTGCTGCTGTTGTGTCATTACAAATGCAGCCTGTAGACCTGAACTTCCTGACCAGCAACGCATGCACACCACTGATGCCAGCTTTGAGCGGCATCCGTACAGTGCAGTGAAACAGCATGGTGCGCAGGTCACAGGCACTCTCCTTTTTACAGGTAGTACTTGGTGCAGGACGTCGTTGGCAGCTGGATGGACAGCCAGGACAGCCGAAGCAGGCACAAGCATCATACCAGGGTGGCGCCCCCAACTCATGTCAGCGCATTTGCCATAGCATCTCAACTTGCTACATGGCCCAATTTCTTTTACATGGCGACATTTCTTTTACAGGCACTGCAGAAGACCATTAGCGTTTATGGCACCGTCACAGGCAATTGATCTCTGACAAGCGATTGTCCTACTAAGTATGCAACGCGATGCTATGCGCTAGTACATGAGCTGACATGCCTTATGTTACCTCAGGCACCTACAGTCAGCTGGTGCCACCAGGCTGTCACAGCAGCGTCTGTCACAATATGATGTGCCTGCTGTATTGACTGCGCAGCAGTGATGCTGCCTAAATCCATAGACCTGCAGGTGAAGTTGCCTGTTGACAAGGCTTGGTGCGGTCACTGCCTGCAGCATTGACAGAAACACTGTCGCAGAGCCTTTGAGTCTGAGCCTAGAGTCTCAGCCGATGACAACTTTAAGTGCAGATATGACGAGAGGCTGCAGATGAGGTCTGATGGATGTTGATGTAAACGAAATTGAGCCATGCAACAAGTTGAGATGCAATGGCAAATGCACTGACATGCGTTGATGTCTAATCCTGCATTATCTCTTCCGTGAAGTGCAAACCCGCGTCACAGTCAGGTGCATCACTTCAAAGGTAGCACAGCTATGTGCGGCTATTATGCGTCAGAGGTGAACACTACTGCAGCTTGAGACTGATCGTGGCGCCTCATCGGCAATCCTAGGAACTAGGAGTGTTACTTAGGGGACAAGGAGTGCGCGCCTGAAAGCGTGGTAAGAGCGCATGCGCCTACAGCCTGATTATTAACAATACCATGCAGTTTAGTTGCACTAGTGTCCTTCTGGCCTCAAGTCAGCTGTGGTCATCTGTACGATAGGCATCTCATCCTCACATCGTTGACAACGATCTCTGATCACTTGACCTATTCGGCGTCTAATGCCATGTTCTGCTGCTGGAAGGAACTCCCTGCGACAGCTCTGCAGGTTGGTGAAATTCGTAGTAGCGCTGATTTCACGCGGGTAGCTGGCCTGCTCCTGTGGCGTTCAAAGGCAGTAGATAGCATCTGATGCATTGATTACCATAAATTTATCGAGGACGACGCGATGCAAGGCCCAGGCGGGCAGCCAGCATGTTAGAATGCAGTACGGGACTGCCCCTTGCAATCGGGGGGCAAGTTCGTGTACCTTAATCGCATTTTGATTAGTACAGTAGACACCAGACTTTCCAATGTCACTGGCACAGAGTTTTATTGCTGGATCTATTACGCTCTGCTAATGGTTTTTGCAAGGTGTGATCAGCACTGTGATCACTGTAGACTTTGACCTAAGGCACTGGCATATAAGGCTCCTTAGGCAGGCATTGATGTTACAGAGTTACAGCAAGATCTTTCTGCACAGATTTTACATGTCCATTGTTATAGCTGAGGATGATGGTGGGTCTATTTGGATTGCAGGCTGTCAGCAGACACCTCAGCCCCACAGACACGGCAGCTGTTCGGCTAACATGCCACTGCTGGGCCCAAGCTGTGCCGTTGCCAAGATTATGCATCACGCTGCAGCATAACAGCAGCACCCCCAGCAAGCAGCAGCAGCAGCTTCTGCACAGTATGCTGCAGCCCGGCAGTTGTAGCAGGATGGCAAGGGAGTGTGTGATCACCATACCGGTTGCTCAAGACACCTCGCCTGCAGGATTAAAGCACGAAGAGCTTCAACAGCAGGAACAGCATGAAGCACTTGCAGAGGCACAAATACAGGTAGCAGCTGCTTCAGCAGTAGATCAGGCAGCCTATCTGCTGGCGCAGATGCCATGGCTGGAAAGCCTGGTTATCAAGATCAGAAGCCCCCAGTGCAGTAACTGGAGTGGGAGTAGATGCGATCCAATAATTGGCAGCATCCTGTCCGCTGTGCTGGGGGATGGGCTCAGGCACAAGCTGCAAACACTCACTCTGAACTTGCAGCAATGGCCTGTACAGCAGGAGCTGAACACGTTACTGCTCAACATGGCAGGCCTCAAATCCCTAAACCTGCAGCAGTGCCCGGTAGCAGTGATGTGCAGCTTACCCAGTTTACCACAGCTGCGCTTTCTCAGTATTAGTGGCCTAGTGGCAGAACCAATTCCCCGAAGTTACAGCTACAAGCAGCAGGGCTGGCTACTGCCACCACTGCCAGGCCTGGAGCAGTTAGTCTTCTGGAGCATGCCTCTGGATCTTCGAGTCCAGGAGCTTGATGACATTCAACAGCAGCAGTTACTAGCTGCACATCATTACTGCAGTTTTCAACGGCATGCCAGCAGCAAGTATCAATTGCACCAGCACTGCTTGCCAAAGTTTGGCCAGTGGGTGAGCAGAAGCATTGTCCAGCAGTGTCCAAACCTGAGGGAGCTTAGGGCAGGCATGAAGCTGGGTCCTGTCTTGCTGCAGATGAAGCATCTTAGGTTGCAAACTGGTTGTTCGTCTGCACCCGATGGCCGGAGTCGAATGGCAGCCGTGACTGCAGCCCCGCTCATTGAGTGCCAGCATGGCAGGCTGACAGGCTGCACGGCATGACTCATTGCTGGCAGCCACTCCTACAGCAGAATGGCAATCTGGTGTACTTAGTGGTGCCTTTTATGTAGTGGAATTTGGTGGCATAGTGGCATGCAGTGTGCTTAGCAGTATATACCTCTGGCACTATGGCACTGGGTTGCTTGCCAGTGTCATGCCTTCAAATTTGGAAAGCCTTTCCAATGTGATATTGAGGCTATGCAAGTTTGCGGATCATCCTTTCAACGTGATGTTCAGGAATGCCAATATACTTACTGGTGAAAAAGCTTCAGTACTTCATCAGATAATGAGTCGTTTGGACTTAGTGCTTCTTGTTGAAGTGGGTCGAGATGATCCACCGCCTTGCACGGGCTTTGTGATGGTGTCTGGTGCTTCTAGACAAAATAGGTCCCCTAGGGGGCCTGGCAAGGGCCAGGGCATGGTTGCATACATTAGATCAAAGTGGGCTCCCTACTATCAAGTGGCCAAGGTGACTGATTACTACATGTGGCTTCGTTTTCATGTACCAGGCAGGCGCGTCTTTTTTGTCAGTGCGGTGTATATACCGCCAATATCTTCTGCTGTTGAGTGGGGCAAACACGATGGCTGGGTTGATGTTTATGCTCATCACAATCATCCTCAGCTCCTGTGAGACTCATCACAATCAAGCCACATCACACGATAAAGCTTCCAGACCGCACTACTTGGCCAGGGCTATGCCAGCCATGCAAACGCACCTGGCACAGCAGGATCCTCCTCCAGACAACAACGCAGCCACCATCACACAAGATCACACCGGATGCCCTGCGCTACTACACAACAGCGTCGTACGGCTCTGAAGTTGGTCTTCTCAGCACACCCCTGCATCTCGTTGGCACAAACGACAATAGGTATCCTTCAATACTTGGTTCCAAGGTCGTTCCTGCACGGGATGGCATTGCTGGTGTTGTTTGTCAGGCCTACATGTCTAGCCAAGTCTGAAAGGTGCTTGGCTCATCGGCTGCGCCATCTTGTAGTCTGCCGGACTGAAGCGTGAGCAGCAAGCTGAGTGATCCTGCATTGCATGTCAAAAGGTCTCAAGCTCTGCACTGTCTTGCTCACTTCGTTTTGCGTTGCATACAGGCCGGCAACATAAGTCATTGCAGCAGCACAAGCCCAACACGGGGAACATTAGTGGGTCAGCACAAGAAGAGGAGCTGGCTGGTGCGTTGTGGGTTCTGCCCTTAGCTTGTTCTTGCCATGAGTGGTGTGCATTTCAGGTTACATGTCAGGCGTCTGGTGGGCTTGTCTTGAAATACAAGAGCTGAGGAAAGCAGGATGGCAGTTGTCAAGGATCTGATGCTGTGTGCCTGTGGTGTGTAGTTGGCAGAGCTTTGTGGGCGTCTAAGAGCATATGTAAGTGTATGCATGATGGCATTTCCACGTACGCTTGGTATTGATTACGCTCGCGAAGGGCGAGTATGTGTACAGCTTCTTGACAAAGCCCTGGCGCAGGAATATCATCTGGTCGTTATGTAGAAATCCAGAGGGTTACATTCAATTGTTTGTAGTGCACCTCAGTCCGATCATTGTGTTCAGGGGCATCACTACAACAGGAACTCCGGGCAGGTCCGCTGCTCAAAGGGGTCTATGGCGCTCTTTGTACGCGTGATATTGTACAGCAGTTGACAAACATATGCATCAAAGCACCCTAAGTCGCACACCATAAAGCTGTGGCAAGCTATTACTGAGTCCTGCTACACCTGTGACCTGTTCGCTGACCTTCACCATAGAGCGCCATGGTGCGCATGCGGGCCAGAGGGCGCGTGCGATTTGCAGACGACCCTGAGCCTGAGGATCCTTGGGGCAATGATGAACAGCAGAACATCGTGCAAGCTCCAGTAGCCCCACAACCACAGCAGATACCACTGCCCCCTGAACCAGTGCGGCAGAGGCAGCCGTTGGAATTTATGCGACGAACAGAACCAGCATCGCCGCATCTTCGACGTAATACAGCTCCAAATCAAGCTGTACTGTCAACACTGCGCTCACCATCACCACCAGCCTCTGATCAAGGCAGTACCAAGCAGAAAAGCACCATCAGCATCAGAAGTACGTCTGTCAAGTCGCAACGACACCCTTTTATTCCTCGTCAGCCAGAACAGCCGAAGCAGCAGCTACCATCCCTACAAAAGCTGTGCTTGGGCGTGCTGGGCAGGCACGTGGTGCAGTTGGTTGCGCAGCTGGATGGTCAGTTAGGCTTCCTGCCTGCAGAGGTCAAAGCAGCACTGCTGGCCGTCGCAAGGTGAGGCCAAAGAACTCGGACAGAAAATCCACTCATTGCATAGTCCAATTTCTGGTTAGTTGTACAGTGCATCTGTGTGCAAGATGAACCAGCAGTGCTCTCCAATGCCTCAGTCATCTGTCTAGTCCCTCCCCCTACTTCTGGCCCCTCCAGTCACCCAAAGTCCCCCCTGGAACTGTTTGACCGGCAAATGGTGACTGCCTGTCTTCCCCTCCCTCTCCTGCGTGCTACAGCTTCTTTCTGCCTTGTATAACCACTCTGGCATGTTGCAGCAGCTTCAGCATATTGAGCAGCCTCATACTGTTGCATCCTGGTATGCTCCTGTGTCTCCTTCCTTCGGCAAGATACATACACAAGATGCATACACAAGATACATACTCAAGAAGCACAATGACACGCTGCATGCCCACAGGCGCCGAGGGGAGCTGACCAGCCGGGTGCTGTCCTCACTAGCTGACCCAGAATGGACTCAGTTAGACCTCAGCCACTGCAAGCAGCTGTGTGCTGCTGAGGTGCTGCAGGCGGCCCCTCTCATGCCCAACATACAGGTGCTGGACATCACAGGTGCGAGTGCGGACTGGTGCTGGCTTATGTGCTGTCTCATGTGTGCTGGCTCCTGTTAGTGTTAACACCTTTTAGCGTTAACATCAACTATTATTTGAGAGGAGGAGGGGATGTGACACGATTGTTACACACCTGGCAAAGAAGGCAGAAGCATAACAAGCAATGTTTGGTTCAACTAAGCTGCAGCAGACAAGCGTTGTCACGTTTTTGCTTGTGATGCTTGCAGGATTTGACCAATTAGCTGCGGGTGGTTGGAAGCAGTTAGCACGTGCCTGGCCATCCCTGTCTGTGCTGAGACTTGGTGGATCTCAGACATGCAGCCAGGAAGCACTGAAGTCCATGTCCTACATCCTCCCTGGCATACCACAGCAAACAGCAGCAGCAGCAGCAGCTGGCAACAGCAGATATGGAGGGTGTGCTCATGTTGCCGATACCAGCAGCAGCAGCCAGAATGGTGCCAATGCAGCAGGGCAAGCAGCAGCAGAAGAAGAAGGAGAAGAGAAAGATGGTGATCAGGGGCTTGGCAGTTGGGAGGACGCTTATAACAGTGACAATGACGAAGAAATTGACACTCAGCAGGAGCTTAGCAATGTGTCAGCACGCAATGCAGCTAGCAGCCCAGTCACCAGCTGCACCACATCATCAGCATCTGCAGCAGCAGGACAAGACTGCCGGCTCAAGAAGCTTCAGGCTCTGATTTGGCCAGATGTGCCTGCAGAAGCAGTAGATCTTGTCCAGCGGCGTTGCCCAAAAGTGCTGATTAATCCACCTATGAAGAGAGACAAGGTGACGGGGGAGCTGCCACCTAGGCAGCTTGACGGGTCAGTGGCATTGGACCAGCCCTTTGTAGAGCTGGTTGGCCCTGAAGCATTGCAGGTAGGCAGAAGGTTTCGCTGTGCAAGCAATCCTGTGGCAGCTGAAGGAGTTGTGTGAATGCAAGCTTCACCTTTGATCCGACCAGTAGCACGGTAGCAAGTGCAGCAATGGGTCTTGCTGAGCAAGGCCTAGCAAGTGGTGTTAGCAGCAGCAGCAGTATATTGCTATATAGCAGGGCAGGACCGTTTGCTGAGGACCGCAGGACCGTGTGGTTTGCAGCCAACGTGTTTCATATCAACTTGCTGTTGTGCAACATACAAGCGCATGTCAACTGCACTGATGATCTCAGGGGTTCCCAATGCCTGCAGCTCATTGGTTGCCAAATGCACTGCTGATGATGGTTTGCTGAGGCTTGGTGTTGCCATCTGCAGGGTGTTGTATTGAATAGCCCTTCACCACAGCAGCAGAATGGTGCGGTGGTCTTATCCATTGCTGACAAGTTTGCAATGGCGTACATACAGCAAGCAAACCGGCTCAGGGACAAAGAGTGGCGGTTGCGGCAGCAGGAGCAGCGCAGACAGTTGAGATCCAGTCATGCCCTGCGAACAATGGAGAAGTGGCTAGATGAACCAGCTTAGCCACCAGTAGGTTTACTGCCTCTTGTGCATGTATAAATACATAAAGCGCATCTGCTATAGCCTGTCAACTTGTCAGGCTGTGGCACTGGATCTATTACTTGTCTGAAGCATATTCAGCCCATGCAACATTTGATGAGCTGGCAAATGAGATTGTGTGTTCTGCTCGACCTATTGCATGGTGGCGATGGCCATGGGAGCTTCAAGCCCATTGAGCTTGTTGAACTGGCAGTTCGAGGCAACTTGTGCTGTGCTTCTTGTCCCTCCTTTTACAGCAAAAGAGGACCTGGCTAGACCATGACTCTGCTAGCAGAAGCGCTTCTACAGTAGATGAACTTCATATTACCCATGTTGGCAGTGAGGCCGCATGTTACCTCAGGGATAGACACACCACAGCCACCGCACTGCTGGGAGATCAACAGCATCCTATTGTTCCAAAGTTGCAAGCCCGCGGCTCAACTTTGCACCACAATCCCTCCCTGTAGCCCAGTGTGATGCCTGGCCTCAGCTGTGGTGGGTCGCTGGTTCTGCTGCTGTCCAGCCTGAAATCAAATCGCTGCCAGAGTGACACCAACACTGTCTTGGCCTCGTTTAGGGCAAACTTGTAGCCAATACACAGGCGCGGCCCAGCACCAAAGGCTAGCCAGGCAAGTTGATTGCGTTCTTGAGCTGCTGGGGACTGCAGGCATGTGAGTTGGGCAGTAAGACACCCCTCAGCGACAGTATGGCTCTTGAATCATACAAAGCACACAGCATATCTTGGGGCCAAAAGCAGCAGACAAAAGCGTAAGTATGCTGTGCCATCCCTTGGCAAGATGCTCCTTGCATTCAAGAGTCCTTTGCACATACAGAGGGACACCACATCTTTTGCGGCCCTACAGCAAACTTGCCTTGTCCAAGAATCTTTCAGGCTTGAAAGCCTCTGCATCTGGCCAGTACTTCTCATCACGCTGTATGCCGTAGTAGTCAATATACACAACTGCTCCCTTGGGGATGAAGACACCGTTCAATGTGATGTCCTCAACAGCTTCACGTGTTGTCATCCAGCCTGGCGGGCTCAGGCGCAATGACTCACTCAGCACAGCCTGAGCAATACCATGGCAGCGTGAGGCATCAGATGCAACCTTCACTACCATGACAACAAAACAAACATTCGTATATTGCATGCTGCATAAAGCAACAACCCAGCCCTGCACCAGACAGGTGACACTGTAATGCTTCCTGGGCCAGGTGGTGCAGCTGCAGTGCCGCAGGCTGACACCACCACTGGAGGCCTATGACCTGCATCCAGGTATGACCTACATCCAGGTATGGGAACTTGTCCATGTCCTCAAAGGTGACTTTCCTTGCGCGCCCAAACCTTTCGATCTCAGCAAACACCTTGGCCTTGACATCTGGGTGTTTTGACACGTAGTAGACTGTTGAAGTCAACATGAAGCTCGTGGTATCATGGCCGGCAACAAGGATGCTGTTGGCCTGCAAGACAACAGCAAGGGGCCCACAGCTGTGAGTAGCAGGTGTGCTTGTTGTGCTTATGAGTGAAGCCTTTGAAAGAGTTTATAAATTGCCAACACAGATCCATGACAAAAAGTAATCCGCAAGCAAACAGCATCTTACGGCGTGGTATGCAAGATACATGCTATGCTGCGCTACCTTACACGATGAAATTGCCCGCTTCTGTCATGGGACTTGTGTTTGCTGGCCAGCAGTGTATCCACACCATTGCCATCTTGCGAAACTGCCATGCATGCAGCCAGCCACCATTTCCACATGACCTCAAGCTGTTGGCAACACTCCACACGCCCTACCTGTGCCACAATCTGATGTGGCTTCAATGGTTGTCCCGTTTCCCTGTTCTTAGCACGCACTAGCAGATCCACCACACTGCCCTCTGCAGGAACTACATCAGAGTACTGCTGACGTATGAACCTTGTCGCAGGGCAGTCTGCAACCAGCAGCACGGCATCAGGGCGGCAGGGCGAGTGTTCAACCTCAGTGCACCTGCCTACTGCCTGCTGAGCTGCATGCAGGCAGCTGCACACTGCACATTCCCTGCGGCAGCATCTACAGTCTATCACCCCTTATGGAGCACGAACAGCGCCGCCGACTACAGCACATCGCTGCGGCTGTTGACTCACCAAACTTCTTGGCCATCTGGATTTCATCATTCAACGGCAAGCCCAGCCTCTGCATGGCATTCTCTGTCAGTGTCAGTGCTGCAGTGAACAGCTGCATGCGGGCAATGTTTAGGCCTTGGAGCCTTTTTGAGGGAAATCGCTGCACTAGCGGCCACAGCAGAGGCTTCAGAAGTGGTGGAGTGAGCATGTATGTGAGGGTCACTGCTGTGTTCTCCAGGGCGTATGTAGCTGCTGAAACGACGACGTTCTCGCATATCTGACCATCCACAATTTCCTGAGTCCTCAGCTTCACCCTGCCATGAATGTTTGGCAAAGGCAGCAGGCATGCAGCAGGTGTTCTCAGCAAGCACAGGAGTTGTTGGCACCATCACCTGCCACAAGCGCACACAACTTTCTGCTCAGAGCTGCAAGTACAGACTGCGGCCCTGGGACTGCAAGCGCAATGACTGTGTGACTTTGCTGGGCTGCTCCGTGTGGAGGTTGCACAGCACTGCTGCTGTATCAGCAGGTTCTGTTCACCGCTGTCAGCCAAAATCGCCTTCTCATGCCAAAGCCGTTCACAGATTGCACCAATGCGGCAGAAGCATGTGATGATATGCTTTGTGTGGGAACTACTGGCGGCAACAAGCGCTCACTCACCCAAAAGCGGCTTCACCAATGGCCTTGAGTGCAACATTACCCAAAGCTGCATGCATATCGACACTGCTGCCCTGTCTGGCGGCTGGCTCCAGGTCATCACACAGCTCAGTTACCGCTGCTTCAATCAGCGGCTGATAGGACTGCAGGCCAGTTGAGTGGAAGAGCGGCTGCAGAGAACCACGCAGACCAGTCCAGTAGATCCCCCTACAAGCACATCAGCATGCTGTTGGGTACTGGTAGATACTGGTAAGCATCACGGCTGCTGCTCCTGGTGCTGAAAGTGATGGTACACGTGCTGCACCTGATTGATTTTGGATGCCATTCCCCCTGGCTTTAGATGCTGCACACGCCATTGATCAGGAGCACACACATAGACATCAGTGCACACAGCATCTAGGGCTGCAACTGAGGAGGTAACCTCTGCTAATCATTGTCACTGACACTACTTGATCATGGCTGCAGCGGCTGGTGTGCTCAAGCACCTAGCACTTCTGCTGCTGCAGCTGCAGCAAAGGCGTATTGCTCACTTGGAAAATGTGATGCCCTGGCTGAGCACCTGACTGACCGTTGCATGCTGAGGTGGGTAGAACATGGATCTGTCAGGAAAGACTTTGAAGTGCTTCACCGTGACCTGGCGTGCCAGCTCAGCATCTGCGGCAGCAGCAACAGCAGCAGGACACCAACAGCAGCAGCAGCAGCAGGATAGACATGCACTGCTTCATAGTTGGTGTGATAAGCAGTTGCGACACTATGTGCCTTGCAGCAGCTACTGCAAAAGCTGCTTCACGTCATGGTTTCAGCACACAAGACGGTGAAACTGTGTCTGTAGGTACTGGGCAGTCCAGGAAATCAACAGATAGAGAGTGATCAGCATCCAGCTGTACGTGGCAAGTGCACTGCTGCACACCTCTGCTGCTTGTGTTGCTGCTGCTGCACTGTCTGACCCGCAGCAGCCCTGCTCGCTTGCTGCTGCTGTTGCTGGCCAGAGCTCTCACCTCTGACACAGATGACCGGCTGCGGACCCCAGAACCATTTGAACACGTTGCCATATTTCGTTGCCCAATCTGCAGCCACACAAGTGCTGTGCTGCTGAAAAAAAGAGATACTCCATCAGGCTACATCACATTTTCTGCATTACAGCCCACTGCATCACTGGTGCTGCTGGGCATCACCTTACTCTGGTGCATTGGTGGTGGGTGGATAACTGCATCCTGCACTTTCGACCACTGTGCTGCCTGGGTGCTGCTGTTGCCACTGCTGCATCAGATGCATACACTCAAGAAAGCTACATGGGGTTACGCAGGCTGTGTATTGGTTGCCTTGGCTCCCTCCAGCTGTGGTCTGAAGGTCACTGCAAAGTAGTTGCTGCTGTAACATTCACCAGCACAGTTGCTACATCTTACTCACTTGCCCACGCCTTGAAGAGGAACAGGTCATGCTGGTACACCTCCAAAGTATTGCCCACAAATGGTCGAGGTGTTGGACCAGGTATGTGTCTAAGCCACTGCCTAGCTCTGGGATGGAAGCCATGGTATATGATCTGCGTGAAGGGTGAGAGCAGATTCACAGCATCACTGACAACCTGGAGGATGATTAAAACCACGCATGCATTACAATGCTCTATTGATCACAATGGAGTCTTGAGCATGGTCATGGGAGTGCTCCTGCAGTGCTACTGCAGTGCACTGCTGATTTGCACTACTGCTGGCTGGCTCAAGGGCGATGACAAGCCATGAGCACGTGATCTTATGTTTCAGACTTTCTGGATTGAATCTATACCTGTGGTGCTGCTCGCGGCAAGAGTATGTACTGTGGCGTTTTTGCGATACTGTAAAGAACTCACCAGGGCTGCTAGTCCTGCGATAGCAGCGAGCACCACTTGACATGCAAAGCTGACATCCAGCTGCATCGTGACAGATAGGCTCCTGGCCCACTTCACACGTCAATCAAACAACCATGGCATAACTCCAACGTGCACGGGGCTGCTGCCATTGCTTGACTGATCAAGACTCTATAAACCTTAAATGTTGCAAGGTGCAGTTTGATGTACACAGCATAAGTACGCAAACACGGCAAAACCGGCAAGCCGTACTGCCATGGGACAAACTGGGCAGGGGTTGTGTATGCAAGAGATCAGAGTGCCTTAGAAAGGTATACGTTACATAATCCAGGATTTGAGCATACACATGCTGGAGAGCGTCGAACACAACTTTGTCGGTCAGTTTGCTGTGACAACATCAAGCGCAACAGTGTACCGTCTTTCCCGGTTATAGAAGGCGGGTTTTTGAATTGCTTTCAGGCAGTATGAGAATTGAAATTTGACACGTGGCCTATTATTGGTTTTGTGACACCCCCTCACTTACTCACTGACAATCACATCAACTTTGAAGAATGTTCACTCCAGCGACGATATCTCTTGCAAGAGCTGTACTTAAATCGCCTAGACTGAAAACAAAGATCTTTCACACACTTCAGTGCTTCCGCAGAGCACCCAATCACGTTGCTTTGTCATCCACACTTGCTCATCCCTCGCAACCGGCATTTTGAGGCTCCCAAATGAAGCAGGTTCTGACCAAGCTTGTGAAACTCTTCTATTGCAGCCGTGGAACTGATCAGCACCCAGTCAGTAGGGACACCTTCGGCAATTCTCGTGGCTGCAATAGATACGTTCTGAACACTCAATCGAAGAAGGGGGGAGCGGCATCTGCAAGTCTAATACTACCACAGCTGCTTTCCGGTGCTTAGCAACAGGAGGGACAGACTCTGGTTGCACCGGTAAGCCACTCATAACATGGGTCGGAGTTTGGGGCACCTTACCGGGAAACGCCGCCAGAAATTTCCTTATTTTGGGGGTTAACCCCATACCGGGGGCCTGCCAAGAATTTAATTACTAATACTGTGATGCAGGATGACTGTGGGGCTTGGGTGCAGATGGACGCCCATCTCTAGCATAGACGGCGTCGACGGACAGCCGAGGAAGGCACAAGCATCACACCGATATTCTGGCAACTTGCTGAATGGCTGCCCCATGGCCAACGCATGCCATGCTGGCAGCACTTTGTTGTTGACAACAACAGCAATTCAGCTGATTGGTACTTGACTTTTCCGAAAAGTGGCAGTGATGACATCTGGCAGAGATTCCGTTTAAGTCCAACTAAACGTTATGCAGATGATTATGATGATCGTAAGCGACAGTGTCGCCGCTGAGCGGTTGCATATGCATGGCTACACCATGCATTGGTGGTATGGTATGGTATGGTATATCTCCGATAGTCTAATCAATCAGGTTCTACCCTGCTGGAGCTGCCTGTACTACTAAGAGTATAGTAGCGGTTTCTGGTTCTAGCAGTCACTGCAAGCCCGGGTTATGCACCATGAAGGCATGCCTGATACAATGTAGCCATAATTCAACAATTCAGCTTTGGTGATGCAACTGTCAACGTAACATTAGACAAGTTACTTGGGTCATTCATGAACAGTCTGAAGTGGAACTTTTTCCAAGGAAAAACATGTACAGCGAGACATCCAGAGGCCGTGCACGACCCCAGCGCCAACCTACCAGTAATGCTACTCAAGACGTGAAGGCAATTTTTGCCTTCAAGGCCTGCCATGCCTTTGATCAGCAGTCAATTGGATTGAGCCCATGCAAGGTTTTGGAGTGCTGCCTGGTGCATAGCCCAAGGCCTATCTAAAGGAATACTACCTAGGACTGAGCCGTCTACAACTCCAACCAATGACTGCCAAGCGGGCAGTGACAGCGCTGTCCCTGCAGCTGTCATCATTTCTTCCAGAGTGCCTCTATCTGCTCCAAGGTTTTGTTCTTGGTCTCTGGCACATTGTTGTAAACATTCAGCACAGCAGCAACACCAATGGCAGAGAACAGACCATACGTTGCCCTCATGCCGATGCTCTCCTGCAGTGTGGGCAGGATGAGACTCACTCCAAAGTTGCTGGCAAAGTTGACAAAGGTCGCCAGAGCAATGGCTTGACTCCTGACCGCCAGAGGGAACACCTCACCCACAATCAGCCAGCTGATGGGCCCAAAGCTGATCTGTACAGTGAAGTGGCGAAAACAACAAACACACAGTGTCAGTCAGTCTGTTCATTTGCCAATGGGTCAGTAGATAGCATGGCTCACTGGGCTGGCAGCCTGGCCATGGCATTAGAGGCAGTCAAGCTCAATTGCATAAGCATGACACAATGCACAAAAATGGTTTAATCTGTGTACGATAAACATTGTGTGTAGATGTACTTGAATACTGCTCAATGTCTTGCTGCTGTTGCATTGTCATTTGCTGCGTTGTCAGAACCGGACTCCGTCCATCGGAGGAGCTGAGTGAGCACCAGCGTGCTGCTTGCTAGGCATCAATTGTCATTGCGACAGCCGACACTGATGCAAGAGGCACATATAATGAGCATACATGGACAAACTGACAAAGTATCCCAAGCAGGCCAGTGTGTTTCTGTTGTTTATTGCAGCAACAGCTGTGTCTCACGAGACTTTTGTGGTGATCACTCACCAGGCTACAGGGCCATTAGAGAGCTTACCTGATAGCAGCCAACATACAGGAGCAGAGCCGCAGCACTCAGCCAGGCAGCACCTCCCACTGCATCAGCAGCAGCCTTTGACGCCGCCGCTGCATCCACACCACCTTGTGCTGCAGTCAACAGCAGCAGCGCAACCACCATACCCCCCACCCCGCCCAACAGCAGCGGCCGCCTGCCCAGCTTGTCCACTGTAGCCACTGCTACCAACGTCATAACAAGTTTGAATGTGCCTAAAAGCACAGACACACCTGCTGCTTCTTGACCGCTGGCAAAACCTGCTCGCTCAAATATCTGAGATGCATAGTATAACACGGAGGGCTGACCGGTAATCTGCAACCACAACACAGGCAGGGCGTTTGAGATGAAGGGTTGATTGGATAAAGCTCCCTGAGCAACAGTATTTCCTAGACTGTTTACTTTGTACAGCAACTGGACAACCCACATCATGCTGCTCAGGCTCTGAACTGCACACCATTGGACCAGAGGCCACCTGCTGGTGCTGTGGCCAATGCTAGCACTGGGGTGGAGAACAGAAAGGTTGTTGCCGACTGCTATGACCACAGCAATGAAAGTCAACACGCTGCAACATGCAGCTCTGCACAATTACGTTTCTTCAATAAAGTGACACCCGTCATCATCAGCAAATCCCGCCCCCCTCTTTGTTCTTGGCACTTCAGCTGGCTCATCCCTACCAGCAGCAACCAGCTTGACACTACTGTTACTTCCAAGCATTCATCAACGAGTTTTTGATTCACACAGTTGATGCTGTCAACAGATGGTACAGCAGCACCACCCTGTCTGTCTGTCCGTCTCCCCCTTGCTTGCGTCTCACCTGCTGAAATAACATGAGGCTCATCCCCACAAGCAGTGGCCGGTAATACCTGGAATCCTGGAAAAGGTCCAACCCCAGTGTGCTGCTCAGGCTGCTGCCAGGACTGGCCCTGGCAGCAGTATTAAACTCCTCAGCTTCCCGGATGTTTGCAGCCATATCATCTATCTCTGCCTGCACCAGCTCCAGGTTTGCTGCTCGGCGGCCCTCACACTTGACCAGGGCTCTGAAAGCTTCTTCCTTGCTGTGGCCACTCAGCAGCAGCCAACGAGGGGACTCAGGCAGGCTGGCCTGTGCACAGCAGCAGCACCAGCAGCATGAGGTGTGAAGGCCAGAAGCAGCAGTGCTAGTGGTACTGTTGATTTGAGGCGGTAGTGTGCTGAATAATGTGTGTAACATTCATCGTACGTTCATATCTGATATATGTCTAATACTGTCAGAGTGCAGCACTGTGTGTGTGTGTGTGTGTGTGTGTGTGTGTGTGTGTGTGTGTGTGTGTGTGTGTGTGTGTACACAGCCAACTGTATGAGTTGACTAAGAAGCAGAAAACTGAGGGAGCCTCTAGCCCTGCTTTCAGACACCCACCCACATAAATAATCCCTGTCGGCCCTGAGTGATGAAACCGTTCTGTTGCAGACAGCACCGCTGTGACAATTGTAGTATCCACATGTACCACATGAATCTCTCAAATATCAAAATAATAATCCTCACTGCTGCTGCTGCCAATGATTTTCGCGCCGCATCCTGGATATATCCGGCACATGGGGTATCTCACCATTCCTACTCCCAGCAGCAGTGCCAGTGGCGCTGCCACGCCGTACATGCTCCTCCATCCACCTACTTCATCAATGAACAGATACCCGCTGAAATAACCGGCAAGAATGCCACCAACAATAACAGCCTCCTGCAAGTACCAAAGAAAGACAGCAGCAGCAGCAGCAGCGGTGGTGGTAGTGGTGAATGCTGCATCTGGTGCGTTTGCGCAATGAGGGTGACGGTACCTGGCTATTCATGGTGTCTGTGAAGCACACATAATATCATGAGACCATCTTCATCATCGCCCCCCCCCCCCCCCCCCCACCCCCCCCCATGTGGATAAGAGACAGCCGCAGTGCCGGCACCCCCCCAAGCCACCTACCCCGCCACGAGGTCTCACACCCACGCCCACACCAGAATTTCTTTCTCTCGCACCCCCCTTCCCTCCCCCACAAACCCCTCACCCACCCACCTTGAGGGATATAAGCAGTCCCCTGACAGCAGGAGGTGAGGTTTCAGCAATGTAGGCAGGTGCTGCATGCATGGCAAATCCAATGCCCAGCCCATACAGCACCCGACACAGCAGTAGTGGTGTCAGACTGTTGGAGATGCCCATACCACCAGCAGCAACACCTGCGCAGCATGCACAGCACAAAGATTTAGCTGATTAACCCCTGCCGACTCAATGCATTTCTGGCCATCTGATGTGTGATTTGATACACATCAGTACATTGACAGACGATAAATGCCACACCATAAGTTGAACATTCAAGATCATGCTACAGTTGAAATGCTATGGCTGCAAAGTACTGATTATTATTATGCTACAGTTGACTGCTGTAGCAGCAGTACAGACATATTTGCAGGGCATTCCAGGCACCAGGCAGCCACAACACACCAAGACTTGCAGACATGTACTGCTGTTACACTGGTAAACAGAAAGCAGTACACTTAGTTCACCGTATAGTACTGCTGCCATCATGAGTTCTGTCCTCCTGCCCAGCCTATTGCCACTGGCCAGAGCCACCAGGCTGCCCAGCAGCGCCCCCAGCAGACTCATGCTCACCACCAGTCCAGATTGAAAGGCAGAAAAATCGTACCTGACCAGCAGCAGCAGCAGGAACAGCAGATGCAGCAGCAGCAGCAGAAATACCGGCAGCAGCAGGAATAGCGGCAGCAGCAGGAACAGCGGATGCAGCAGCAGCAGCAGGAATAGCGGCAGCAGCAGGAACAGCGGCAGCAGCAGGAGGGTTAATGGGCGGCTCCATGACCACAAGGGACAGCAGCAGAGCTTCTGACACCCCAGTGGTCACACCGGTGTGGCTGTGGGATCAACATGGTCAGCAGTGAGGTGTCTGTCTGCATGCTCCTCACTGATGATCCTGTTGATCCCACAGCCACAGGTGACAGTAATGACACCATTGCGCAGCAGCAGCAGCAGCAGCAGCAGCAGCAGCAGCTGTGGGTCACCTGTGATATGTTTGAGGTCAAGGCCACGCACTCTTTACTTACCATTCCACAGGCACAGGTGTGCAGGCAGAACGGTCAACAAGACATGCAAGCAGGGTGCCTGTCTTTTATACTGTTGGACAGTCAAACACTCAAGCAGAACGGATAACGGGTTTGTTGCTGCAGCTGCTGCTGTAGGTCATGCTGCTCTGTGCTGCTGGCATGCTTGAACAACACAGCAGCAACACAGGCCAACATGTTGTGCAACTACCATGGCAGCATCATGATATCAAATTTAGATACCATTGCTATTGGTCATAACACAGCATACTGCTGTATCTCTCTTGATACTGCTGCTGCTGCTGCTGTGGCCAGTCTGCGTGCTAAGACAGTACCAGCCTGTACCAGGTGCTCCAGGATGCTCATGGTCATGCAGCTGGTGCACTTCATTTTTGAAGCTACCTGGCTGGAAGACTTGCATATGCTTCTGCCACAACTGCTTATTGACATCCTATCCTACATGTCAGTGGCACTGCTGCCGCTGCTGCTGCTGCTGTTGATATGGCTGGCTTCTCACCAGTCTGTTCCGCTGAGTGTTGGACTGGTGAGGGATATCAGCACATTTGAACTGGCACCTATGTCATAACCAAATAACAAACCTCCAATCTGCACAGCAAGCAGAAGATGTGCAGCCACATTTCAGCGCAGGACTGGAAGAGGCCATCCTATGAGATTTGTGCTGCGATGTGACCTGTGATGTTGACTAATTTGGTTACAACATTGGTTGTGAGGGCTGCTGCTGCTGTTGCTGCTGCTCTAGCATGGTATCTGTGACTCAAACCAGACAAAGCACCATCGCCAACATGTCATAACTGAGCGAAAAAAGCCAACAGGTCGCCGAATTCAGGGTTTCAGTAAGGGTACTATTATGAGTAGGACGTGTTTTTCTGGATGTGTATTGCGTATCATGCTGGGGGACTCACTGCTGGAAACAGGAAGCAGAGGCCAGTAGCCAGCCAGTCAATATAATCACTGCTGCTGCTGCTGCTGCTGCTGCTGTGATCAACCTTGGAGTGATCAGCCTCATGGTCCTGAATAACAACCAGCATCAGCACAATACTGAGATTGCGAGTTTCAAGTGGGTTCTCTGTGAGTTGCAGCATGACATGAATGAGAGCTCATGAAGCGGGAGTGACATTGCTGATCCTGGAGGTTTGCTGCTTGCTGGGTTTGTTCCAGACAGTCACAGGGCATGGGGGAATGCATTGCTGCCTGTTGCTGCTGGGAGACAACAGGATGTTGTGAGATGCACTTTCAGGAGTGAAGTATTATTCACGTGTGGGGTATAGCTGCTGTCAGCTGATGTGTGGCTGAAGTGCTTAGATGGGATATCATAATCCCGGCAGATAGTGCACTTCCTGCAATACTACTGCAAAAGGGGAGCAGAGCACTACTGGAAGTAGAAACTCGCTTGCATGAGCTGTACGACGATCTAGGACTCGAGCAACCGGCGTTAGTGCAGCAACATGGGGGTGCACAGCGCTACTGGCTGCAGTGTTGTCCCAGATGCTGGTCAGGTGCTGCAGGCACGAAAATGGGTTTTATTGGTCAACATGCTTACCATTAAAGGAACAGATTCTCGCTGGTCTTCCATGGCCGCGATTTCTACTGATGTACGTTTTGAGGGGGAGTTATGCCTTTGGTGGGAGTTGTGGTGGTGCCTATGGCTCGTTCGAGCAAGCATGTGCACTGGTAGTCTAGTTATGCGGCTATAACAATGTCTCGTGTATGGGGTTGAGCACGTTGCTCGCCGTGCTGGAAGGCAAGTCCCCTGAGAACTCAGCATAGCGTATGCCAGCCACACGCCAGCTACTGATCGTTGCTAAATAACCTTATCCAGCTGTTTACGACGTATGTGCTGCAATGCACGCGTGCTGGATGCGATATGATGGCTTCTCACGACAGGACGGATTTGTACAGCGAAAGGCCGTTGGTGGCACAAAATGACTCAACGTGTTCGTTGATACTCTTGAGCTGTGAAGGATTACATGTGTGCACGTTGTAGGGCTGCAGTAGCGATCGCAAGCCACTAACAACAAGTACACATAGGTACTGCCTGCGTGTCCACGCCATGTTGCAGCGTCGTCAACGTTACTGTCTCCTCACGTGTGCAGTAGAAATAGCCCCGTTGAGCAGGAATTGCTGTCGACTACATGGCATTGATCGGGGCCGAATGACTGGGCACTCAACGACACCAGCTCCATCAACAGCTGACTAATACCATCAAGTTGATCATTTGCATTAATCAGAGAATCTCAGTTTTGTCAGCTGCGGCAGTCATTGAGCCAAGGAAACGGGCCGATGTTTGGGCTGGGCTTCTCCTCTTTACTTGCCCGAGCAGCCCTGCGTCCTCTGTCGCAGTTGCAAACGTTACGATGCATTGTTACGTCAGCCCCATCGGCCAATAATCAGCAGTCTGTGCCACGTGAACAACTGCAGTATGATCTGTGCATAGTGGGTGCTGGACCAGCTGGACTTAGCGCAGCGATTCGATTTAAGCAGGTAAGATGCTGAATGGCCTCTATTTACCTGTACATGAAGCTCAAGGGCCACATGTACAGCTTGTATATGTGCTGAGTTGTGATCTAGCAGGCAGTGCTGCTGCAGAGGCATGCACACTGGGCAGCCCAGTCTCACCCACCTCAATTGCGCTAGTACTGGATCAAAATATAACACAGTGTTTGTTTATACAATCTTGACTTCTCAGCCCAGTTCACATTGCATGTGCAGCAGCCAGCCATGTCAACGCCTGGCCACCAATCAGCTCACCAGCCACTGCTGCTCTGTCACACCTCCGGTTCAGACACCAATAGATAAAGTCTAAACGCCCTTCCAGTGCAATCTGCTGCCGTTTGTCTCACTGATTGTGGTGTGCAGCTGTGTGTTGAGGGTGAGAAGGACTTGTCAGTGTGCGTCATAGAAAAAGGGTCAGAAGTAGGTGAGACAACTCAACACACTGGTACAAGCAGCAGCAGCAGCAGCGGCGGCGGCGGCGGCGGCGGTGGAGAGTACAGACAGTGTGGAAATTGCAGCAGTGCCATTCGTTGGGGTTTATCCTGAATAGCTTGTGAGCAGCTGTGGTCCCCAGGAGTGTAATGAAAAGCAGTACTGTGATGCAGCAGTGTGGGGCATAACACAGCAGCACTGCTCAGCTGCAGCTGGTTGAACTGCTGGCTGCTCCGATGATCAGCGGAGATCAAGGAACCAGATCAAAGCTGCCGCTGCAGCCAGCAGCCAGCAGCCAGCAGCAGTAAATGCCACCAGAATGGGCAATCAACATCGAGGATGCATCTGTTGTTGCCTGCCCCAACACTGCTGCTGCTGCTGCTGCTGCTGCTGCTGCCTGTTCCAGGTGCCCACGCCCTGTCTGGCAATGTGTTTGAGCCGACAGCGCTGGATGAGCTGTTCCCAGACTGGAAGCAGCAGCAGCAGCAGGGGGAGCCTGGCTTTGCAGACCTGCCACTCCGCCAGCTGGCAACAGCAGACAAGTTCTACCTGCTCACTCGGGGCAGCAGCATCAGGCTGCCAAACCCGCCGCAGATGAACAACAAGAAAAAGAATTACGTCATTAGTCTGAGGTGAGTGGCAAGGTTCATTTAGACGGCAGGAGTCAGCATTAGCTGGGAGGAAGCAGGGTGGTGTTTCATGAGGTCATCAGGACTGATGTACATTCAAGCATCAGTGATCTGTAAAATTCTGAGATGACTGGTGTGAGCATCAGACGTGTTGCAGGATGAGCAGGTTCAGTCATGTGGTGACACACAGCTGCTGCCGCCGCTGCTGCTGCTCCTGCTGCTGCAATCACTGCCTTGTGTCTCCTGACAGTTGTTGCCAGATTGAGCCAAGTTTAGCAGATGAATCAATGAATGATCTACGCCTGGCGTCTTTATATTGACATTCGCAAATGTAGGGAGGGCGGCATGTGTGGCCATGGCAGGGCCATCGGCGCCATGCCCCCTACCATAACATTCTCTGAGATTGTATATTGTGAGGGCTACTTGTGCTCCTGCTGCTGCTGCTGCTGCTGCTGCCGCTGCTGCTGCTGCTGCTTGTGCAGTGAGTTAACTCGCTGGTTGGCTCAGAAGGCTGAGTCAGCTGGTGTTGAGATCTACCCGGGGTTCGCCGGCAAGCACGTGCTGTATGACTGGAACAATGCCGTGGTGGGCGTGGCAACAGGTGAGGGTCAGTCTCCACGCACTGGGGGTGACAGGGGCCACAGGGGGGGCAACACATCACAGGGACAGCTGCTCAGCTGCTGCCTGTGTGAGCCTGTGCTGTCGTGTCACTATTGCTGCTTGTTATTGAGGCTTGCTGGATGTCTGTTCAAGGGGCATCCTGCAAACAAGGTCTGGAGACTCGTACATTATCACACGTTTACACCTACAACAGTCTTAGCGCTGTTGGCGGCCACCAGCATGAGCACAACCAGACACCTGCTGAGCATCAGACCCTGTGAGCCGAGTCCAAGTGATGCTTGGACCACTTGTTTCAGCAGTCAACATCAGACACAACTTGCTGCCGATGCTGCTGCTTCTGTTTGTGCTGCTGCCGCTGTTGCTCCTGCGTCTGGTTGTGCTGCTGCTGCTGCTGCAGGTGATATGGGCATTGGCAAAGATGGTCACCGCAAGTCATCATTCACTCCCGGTGTCGATCTAACAGCAAAAATAACGTTATTTGGTGAAGGCTGCCGAGGATCACTCTCTGAGGTGTGGTGACTGCAGTCAGTCTGAGGATGATGAAGCATTGTCACTCAACACTCCAAGCATGCATCATTCAGTAACATGCATGTTTCAGTACCACATAGTCCTCACAATCTTGCATATATGTTCTAGCATGTATGTTCTTGCATATATGTTCTTGCATACATGTTATGTCTGAAAACAAGTGTCACTTTATGTCTATAATACATCTCATTCTTCAACCTCAAGCAGTTACGGGACGTAGTAGATCCGAACCCCAAAATATGTGTGCCTGAATCCTTTCATCATGCCGCCTGTGCTTGAACCACATCAAGAACATGTCATAACTGGTAGCTGCAGTTTAGTAACGTACTTCAGTGCAACCGTACCACCAAACTATGTCACTGTATTGCAGCTACCAGTGTGCACATGTACTCTTCATGGTGCCATGTGAAGAGGTAATCATCAATGGAAACCAGTCATGTCCAGTGACAGTAGCTCTGCTTCCGCCGCTCATACCATGTCAGGGAGGGAGGGGTGGAGATGGAGGTTCCTGTCACACCTGAGCAGGACCATTTGTTGAACGTCCTGCAACAGCTCCCAACTCACCACTGCTCATTACACCTCGTAGCACTGCTGTGGTCTTTATACAATTTTCATGCTTGACTTGATTTAGCCACAAGCAAGTGACTGGCTTCTTGAGAATATCTTATAAGACAAGAGACGAGACTGACTCGCGGTGTGTTGCGTCATCTCACCACACCAGTTGCTCGCAAATCACACCATCGCTCGCTCGCTCGCTCACTCACTCACTCACTCACTCATACAACACCACTGCTCTCAGGAGCTGATGTCACACTATGGCCTGCGTGAAGATGCTGAGCCCCAAACCTATGCCCTCGGCATCAAGGAGGTGTGGGAGGTACCTGAGGAGCAGCACCAGCCGGGACTGGTCATCCACACTGTGGGCTACCCACTGGACAACGGGACGTATGGCGGGGGGTGGCTGTATCACCTGGACAACAGGTGCGCCAGCCAGCACTGGGCAGCAGCAGGTACTTGTGATGTGGCTCGTTCTGCTGCTGGGGTCATGGTTGTGGCTTGATGATGATAACCATCTGTTGCTCATGCTGGTGTTTGCCAGTGGTACACTTGGACAAAATGTTGGTGAGGATCCAATCATGTGACACAACAGCACATGCGTCTGTTACACTGCTGTCCTGCACCTCTGGCCATCTGCTGATGTCCTGTGCTGCTACCACTGCTGCTGCTGCAGTGCAATGTGTACCCGATTCAGACTGCTACCAACCGTCGACCATGGCATATAAACTTCTGCCCCCAAAGCTTTCCAACAGTCCTGGCTACCACTGCTGCTGCTGCTGCTGCTGCCATGTTCAGGCGTGTCTCTCTAGGATTTGTGACTGCCCTGGACTACCGCAACCCGTATCTGTCACCATTTCAAGAGTTCCAATCCTTCAAGAGTCACCCACTGGTGCAGCAACACATAGCTGGAGGAAATTGCTTACAATATGGCGCAAGAACACTCAATGAAGGTGAGAGAATTGTCACATAGGTAAATAATACTCATCAATTAAGATATGGTTGCACTCCTTGTACATACCTGATGCATGTGTCCAGCTTGATCTGCAGACAAGTGCAGGCAGCTGTGAGTGCTTGATCAGGAAGTTTCAGCAGCACAGGCTTTGGACTCGCTGAATGGCAAGCTCATGCACATTATTTCATCCTTCATGTTGGAAGGAGAAGGTTCCTGCTTCTATGAAGGGTTTGTGCTGCCGCTGTGCCTGTCAACAAACAGCTTCACATCCCTTCAGCTGCTGCCGCCACTGCTGCCACTGCTGCTGCTATAGGTGGTGTTCAGTCCATACCAAAGTTGATATTCCCGGGTGGTGCTCTGATCGGCTGCAGTGCCGGCTTCCTCAATGTTCCAAAAATCAAAGGCACACACACAGCCATGAAGAGCGGCATACTGGCAGCTGAAGAGGCGTTCAGGGCAATCGTGACACAGGCAGATGAGGGGAAAAAGGTATGAGTGTGTTCATGGGTGTACATGGGTATGAGTGTATATGGGTGTGTGGCATGGCCTTCCTGTCGTATGTAGGTACTACAACTTGAGGTGGCCATGATCAACCCCCAGTGCAGCCGGTCAAGCTAATCAGTTTTTAAACTCAAGATCTAGTGTCTGGCTGCCAACAAAGTGGCAGTAAACACGTGGCAATTCTGCTGGCAGTTGTACTTAGAACTGCCAGTAGCGCTGCTGCAGCTGCATCGGCAATCTGTGGGTGCCATGGATGTGGTTGCTGCTGCTGCCGCTGCTGCTGCTGTTAGGGCCCGCTCATGTTGACTGGCTATCCTGCTCGTTTAGAAGCCTCCTGGGTTTATGCTGAGCTGGAGAGGGTCAGGAACATCAGACCTGGCTTCAGGTGAGGGGCAGAGGAGCAGGGCCTGGTGAGGACACGAGTAGGCTGTTGCAGATTTGGAGGATCTCAGAAGCTGAGAGTAACATGCTCAGGTGCCGTGGGAACTGGTGGTGCTGATGGCAACTGTGTTTCTGTTTCCACTTGTTGAGGTGTGCTTCAAGCATCCACTGCTGCTGCTGCTGCTGCTGCTAGGTGGGGTTTGTGGGGTGGGCTACTGAATGCTGCTGTGAGCACATACATCCTCAGAGGACGGGAACCCTGGACCCTCAAACATGGGTGAGCACTCTGTAGCAGCTGGATTTTACTTGGCAGCAGCAGTGAATACAGCAGTTGGCCGACGTGCTGGCTGGACATGGCTTGCTGTATCACCTGTATGCATCATGACGCTCTGAGCCTTGAAGCTACAGCAAATGGACGTAGGAAACAGCCAGTGAAGTTTGGATGTGCCATTGACGTGGTCTGACAGCAGATGCAGTGCTAGCCAGTAAGGCAGCTGTTCATTGCGTGGCTAATATTTTTACTTTCGCGTGATGTAGTTGCTGATATGCCCCCTTTGTTGAAGGAACAGCCGCCTCAAGAATTGCTTTTATAGGTTGACAAGTAGCAGCAAAGGATGAAGTATGATATATATGTATGGTTGTCTGTCTTGACCAAGTATACAGTCTGTCGTGTTGCATCATGTGTTGCAGTCATGCAGACCATGAGGTGCTGCAGCTGGCGAAGGATGCACACCCCAAGCAGTACCCAAAGCCTGATGGCAAAACCACCTTTGACATCCCAACATCTCTCTACAGATCAGGTCAGACTGGCAGCAGTTTGGATGCCAGCGGCGGCGTGCATGCTGTGCACAAAGCATTCCGCTGCTGTCAGCTTGTTACTGCTGTTGATAAGTCCTTTGTTTACGCCAACACTGCTTGTGTGTCACCATAACTCATTTAACGTCTACTATGACTGTATAAGGTCCTATAACTCAAATTGCCGCTGCGTTTTTGAACAACTTCCATAGGCATTGCACAGGCAGATGCCCACAGCCATTCCTAGCACCGTAGGCCTGAGTATGGTTGCAGTGTGTTACACAAGTCAACTGGTGTTACTGGGATTGACAGCAATTTCAATGGCTGTCTTGCAGGTACAAACCACAACCACGATCAACCGTCACATCTCGTGCTGAAGAACGAGGGGCTGCCATCTGTAGTCAACTTGCCTCGTTATCATGGACCCGAAACAAGGTAGGCGACCTCAGCACTTGCCAGCAATGACCGACACTCTCAGCACAGTGATGTTTTCCAAACGTTGTTTACGTTTGAAGACTCAGGCCTCATGTTTGCTGTTTGGCTGCAGGTACTGCCCAGCTGGCGTATACGAGTACGTGAAGGACGAGACTACGGGACGACAGAAGCTGCAAATAAACGCGCAAAATTGCTTACATTGCAAAGCATGTAGTATAAAAGACCCTGATCAAAACATTGTCTGGACTGTGCCGGAAGGTGGCGGGGGTCCCAATTACACTGTCATGTGATGCCCAACAACAGTGATATGCTTTGAATAAACACAGATTTAGTACTAGAGAAGGTTGGACATGCGAACGCAGGTCAAGATCGTCCTGAGATCAATAACAATTATGTTACTGCAGCAAGCTGACACTTGCGTCCCCGGTTGCGTGTAATACTGAGAACAAACCGTATAGACACTGCGTCTGTGCTGTCAAGCAGCTGTTGTTCGGTTCATACTGCACTCAACAGGAAGTGGCCTAAGTTCACTTCGCCATGGCAACCCAGACAATGCGCTGTGTGTCCAATAGAACTGAGGTGCAAGGTGCACGCACTCTGGCGCCCCAGCGGCCAGCAATGGGTGCATTCAGCAGACGCGTTGCTCGTGTGCAACAGAGGCAGAGCAGCCAAGCCAACTTCAGCCCCTTGAGGAAGACCCAGCAGCTGCAAAGAAACACACATGTTATTTGCGTTGCCGCTCAGGAGGCTCCCGCAGCGCAAGAGACCGCAACAGAGGTGCGACACTCTGCTGGCACTGCTGCCTGTCCTGAGACGATGCTTCGGTGCTGGTATGAAAACTGCGTCTGCATCGTCTCATAGCACGTTGTTGTGTACACGTGACTTTTGCAATGCTTCGCCTGCAACGGATGCACGTCAGTGGCACGTTGACAGCTGGTTCTTCAGCTGCTGTTCAGAGCTTGTCACTGCTGCTGCTGCTGCTAGTCATTGGTTAAACAATTACAACCATTCGCTAATTTCATGCTGTCCTAGTTACATGTTAGCAATGCTTGTGTCATTGTACAGACATCCAGTCTTTGAAACCCCTCTGTGCACCACCAGCCACCTACTACCACTCTTACAAACTTTGAGAGAAACTTGTTTGCCGCGCATGCATTGCTGTCTTTTCTCAATCTGTCAAACCTCCACCTTCGAAACCTGCATCCCGCTGCTGCCTGCAGTGGTATGGGCTAGTTGCCAATGCGGAGTTCTACTGCAATGATGTTCAGAATGAGTCGGTGGCAGAGCAGCTGCGTGAACGTGTCAGGTAAGATGAGCCACACCTCCAGATCACCTTGTGGGCATGTCATCTCCAATGTCAGCCATGATTCTATCTGCTCCTGGGTACCTGGTTTGCTGGCCAGTAACACAATGGTGTGAGTTTCTCCCTTGTTGCTTTATGTAACATTGGAAACGGGGTTATCAGTGTTGCAGTTCAGTACTGTGCATCATGTTGCAATCTGTTCACTCTGCTTCTGTGCCCGGCTGCACCACCATAGACCACTGTCAGTCCTCAATTCACACAGCTGCAAAGTATCATGATACACACATGTCAGTGAAAGCCTTCACCATCCTGCTGCTGCTGCTGCTGCTGCTCCTGCTCCATGTCTTGGCTGCACTACTCCAATGGGGCCGACTTGCTATGACTGCAAAGTAACAACTATTATTCTGTCTTGTCTTAACTGCACTACTCCAGGTACTTTGCTGAGCAGGGTCGTGACATGGATTTTTTCTTGGTCCCAAATCCCACCTGGCTGGACAGCAAGTTCCCCCAGCAGGCCAAGCAGGTCAAGAGGCCCTGCATGGCCCTGGTGTCAACAGACAAGCAGTGGATCACGTAAGTCGCTGCTTCCTGCATGCCTTGCAACAGGAGGATCATAGACGGCACAGCTTGCAACAGCAGGGGAAATCTATTGTCTATCACAGTTTGTTGCAGTGATATGCAGCAGTCACACTTATGCTATGTCTATCGCAGGATTCAGCAGAGCAGTCTACAAGGTTGATTGAGATGGTCCAATTTGATCTTTGTTTCTGGCCTGTGAAATGGTCTCAGCCTCATGCTGTGCTTTCAGTAGGCTGATGGAACCTGAGGGCGTGTGTTGCATGCAGCTGAGGCTCCACCTGGCCATTACTAGTTGATGATCCAGATTAACACTCCCACAGTTGCAGCACAACGCTGGGCAGAATCCGTTTTTGCCTGTGTTCATGTGACAGCACATGTCTTTTCACCAATGGATTGTACCATCACCTGTTGTCACAAGGTGTGCTGCTGTGTCTTTCCCTGTGTGCCCTGCTGACTTCAGCTTCATGAAGCTGCGCCTGGACCGAGTGTTGAAGTGTGACCTGACAGGCCTGAGCCGTGATGAAGTGTTGGCAATGGGTGAGCAGCAGCTGACGCAAGAGCTGCATGATGCAGCACCACAGAGGATGAAGCCTGTAGTGCTTATTTGCTCGCAGGGCAGCAAAGATCAAGCAGTGCATTGCAGTTTTGATCAACACAGGCTGGCAGCTGTACATGTTTTCACTCATTTTGCCAAAGTCAGTGAGCAGATGCATGCAAGCCTCTGCAGCAGTAACACTTGCAGCGCAGCACAGAAAGAGCAGCATGCTGACAAGCAAAGCTTGCTGCACCGTGAACCTGCACTCAATGCTGTTGGTAGTATCTCGACCAAATAGGAAGTCAACAGAAAGCATCACAGGACGGGTCAAACAGCCGTCCTTGCTCACCTGCCTGTTCCCTGCAGTGCTCTGCTGTGTGTGTCAGGCAGTCCTCCTGCCTGGTCCTGTGTTATCCTGCCACATCTGAGTCAGCATGGTGATCTGGACCTGATGCAATCATCACCATGGAATCCGGCATTCCTCGTCTTTCCTGCATGCATTTTACTTGACCTATGCTGCTGCTGCTGACTCTGCTGCAGGTGAGGCTCTTCCCGAGTTCAAGAAGCCTGAGAAGTGGACCGCCCCATACGCCATGTACACACCTGGATGGTGGGAGAAGTTCTACCCAACCAGCAAGTGAGGGGAAGAAGTAGGCTGGCAGGAGCTGCTGCATTATGGCACCTCTTGTTTTGCTCACATCCTGACTGACAGCAACCATACATGCCATAAGGCAGCAGCTTGCAGGAGTGACAGCGAGCGTCTGGCTCTACCAAACTGTGGGAATTTATAGCAATGTCTCAGCAATGACGACGGGCCCAGCATGACATGCGGTTGTGCTACAGCTGTGTGCTTTGTGCTAGGCGTGGAGGTGAAATTTTGGGGATTATCAGCGGTGCTTGCGCAAGACAGGGTCAGCAGGGCACACAGGGTACAGAGGGGATCACCCCCTTTCGAATTGGGTTTGAAGAGGTCTATGGGGTGGGTGGACGCAAATAGAGTTATGTGTGTGAGTGAAAGTTGTATGTGTTGAGCGTGCTCCTTGAGGTTGCTGGCAGGGACAGGACTGTCCTGTGGTGGTCTGCAGTAGCAGCATGTTGCAAGGTATGCACATGTTGTTATATCAGGCATGCATGCCATATGGCACCCTGTGGCAGCACATGATTCAGGGCGGACCACCGCTATGTGTCGACATTTGCATTTTGGATTCTGGCAGAATGTGCAGGCTGCACAGACCATGTTCTTGCAAGAAGTCCAGCCACCTGTGCAACTCCAGTCTGTTGTATTTCCTGTGTGTTAGCCATCACCGTGGCATGATGATCAGCCACCAGATGTTGCTGCCAGCAGGTATAACATCTGGTGGTAATATATAGTGAATGGTTGATGGCGAAGTCCGAAGCTGCAACAGCTTGTTATGGTCTATGAAAATGATTTTTCATTAGCAGCTGCTGCTGGCCATCATGCAACGGTTGCATGAGGCCTTCCGGCAGTGAGCTGTCCACAGTAGACCGAATGCAACATGCACATGAAAACTTATACTCGATATGCTGACATGCCGACGTGTGCCAGACCAGAGACATGCAACACGTATTATTCAAAATCACAATTTTATATATAAATTACAATTCTGTAATAACATATGAATTCCTTTTGCATGTGAACAGTATGCTGCCGTATGTTTCAGGCACAGCCGCTTCTGCCAGCTTGATCGATGCTATTAGTACATTAACTGCCATGACCGTGACCGTCAGCAGTGCTGCATGCGCATGGCTCAGTTCCTCAAGGTATTGACTACTACTACTACTACTACTGCTACTGCTACTGCTACTGCTACTGCTACTACTACTACTACTACTACTACTACTACTACTACTACTACTACTACTACTACTACTACTACTACTACTACAAGTTGCCTCAAGGGTTTTTCAAACCGGCAGGATTTCTGCAGGTTCAACCTGCTGACTATCATCCGACTCAATCTCAAGCTCAGAACTATGATACAAAATATGCAAAATGTCCTCAAGCACAATCGTTAGGGTTTTTCAGACAGAAAGAACATACATAAATGACTCAGTTAAGTTTGCTTGATCGCAATTGTGTAAAGCTCAGATGCAAAGTGGCAGAACACTTTTACAAGATAACACATGGCCCGACCACAATTGCATGAACTACTAGGTGTTTTATGTGCAACCGCAACACCTGGCAAGCCTGGAGGATTACAAATGCACACGTCCTTTGGTATGAAGACCCAAGGAAATGGATTGAGATTGTTTACCTGTATCTGTTTGTCTAGTCGACTCTGAACATATCCTACACTGTGGTGTAAGAGGACTCTGAGGCTGCGGCAGCAGCCACTAGCATGGAGCATCATCCAGAGTGGCTGCCCCCTCGCATGTCAGCGCATTTGCCATAGCATTTCAACTTGCTGCATGGCTAAATATCTTTTTCATTGCATCAGCATCATGATGCTGCAAGCCTTGGCTGCTGCTCTGCAGCAACCAACTGTCAGTGACGGTGTCAAGCAGTTTACCAGGTTTGATAAACCTACAGTGACGAGGTCAGCTGCCAGCCTGATGGGCCACATAGACATCATGGTCTGATACATTGGAAAAGTAACTTCCCTCCTTCCTTCCTGATACATTGAAGTTCTGCTGGAGTGTGTTGATCAGCTAGAACTGCAGATTTGTCATTGAGTGTAGGTGAAAGGTGTTTTCAGACTGAAGTATTACATACAACAAATGACATAGATGGATGGTGGCCCACCACGGTGGATAACCTCCATCTTTCCTTGTAATGATGGGGTGATCTGCGCGTGGTAATGACCCATAACTTACTGTATAATTACTACAGTCTGATAATACCCCAGATCGGTCATGTGCAGTTGTTCTCAGTTGTAAACATACATACCATCTGCCAGTTCATCCGAATTTGCATGGCTCTATCTCTTTTACATACAGTAATGTACTAGGCCCAGCTGTCAAACACCTGGCTTGTGATGTATGCGTCTGGCTTCTGAGATCAAATGCTGCGCACAAGCCCAATGAGACTGGAATATGCTCGCTCGCGGGGTGTACTTCCCAAGTAAGTGACAATCAGATATCTGATGGAGGGGAGTATGCTGCTCTGCGCCATGGATGAGAGTTTCTGCCGCTCGATAGCTGCTGTTCGCCAATGGCCATTCATAATTATCAAGACATAGAGGCCCTGCTGTGCTAGCTGCTACTGCTCCTAGAATCAGGCCACCTGTGGGACTCGGATTTGTCAGACAGCATGGCATGTGCTGGCACTCTGCACAGCGCTACGTGAGACACATCAGCAAGGTCATGATACGAGGATGCTATTGCGGGTATTGAAGCCAGTAAACTGATCGCTACGTTGCACATGTTTGCCCTTGCGCCTGTTGCCTGGCTGGTCACGACGTGAGATGCAATGGCTGATGTTGGAAGCGGCCATCTTGTATATAATATGCATTCGGCAGCTGATATACATGGCTAGCCTGCATCAGGAGCATCCATGGAAATACAAATGAAGCTGCAAGCCACGCCCAACCTTTTCAGAGCTGTGGCCGAGTGCACTCAGCCATATGGACCCCCTGCCTCTGGATCATCAATAAGGCTGCTTCAGGTGCCTTTGCAGCAAGCTCACTGTGCCGTAGCCGTTGCCTGGAGTACCCTGCACCCCCCAACTGACAACAAGCCCTCCTGTACCTCCGGTTACTTGCCCTGCAGAGCTACTTGGCAAATGAGCGCTGCGTGGACTCTGTGTACAAGGCAATCTTAGCACGTGCTGTTTCCGAGCCGCAAAGGTGCGGTCCCAGCTGCTGCAGATGTTGGCGTTAACCTGACACTGATTGAAGGCAGCTGACTTTGATGGCTGTGCTGTTATTTCTTTGCAGTGAGGCAGTGATAACCAGGTGCATAGCTTTGGTGAAGCAATACATAAGCAGGTGGGCCGGAGACAGTAACCCTAGGAACAGCAGTCTACCTATGGGGCTTGGAGCATGCATTCCTGCTGACAACCTCGGCTGAGGCGTACTTGAGCATGACAGTAGTTGCAGCAAAGGGCTGTTGCTTAGGCCACTTCTCAAAAATGCAGGTATCCCCCCTCTGGAACCGTACTTCAGGCTATAGCAGTTGCTTGCCAGCGGCTAGCTGCTTCATTCCCTCCTGGATCAGGTGGGTTAGGGGCCTAGGGCTGAGCATCATCTGAGAGCTCACAGCAGAAAAACAGAGCACGGTTACCCAGTATCCACCCATAAGTTCAAACCATATAAACCTGTTGCACACATCCTACCTGCTTTACCAGGTGTATTGAGGCACTATTGTTGTTATCTGCAGGTCTGCAAAAGAGCTTAATATATCTGGAGAGCAGTGTTGCTCGCACAGCAGATACCACAGCCACCAACAGGCGCCTGGCACAACTGCAGTCCAGGTACTTCCTCAACAAGCAACAGCAAAGTGGAACCACCACTACAGTCTCAGCATCTGAGTGGATGGTGTCAGCTGCTGGCCGACCACCAGGCACTAGCGAGTTCTGCTACTGTGCTGCTGCTGCTGGTGTCTGTGTTGCCTTGCAGGTTGGGCAACATGCATTTGAAAGGCCAAATATCAGCAGCAGTTTATCAAGCCTCTGAAAGCTAATGTTGAGTAATGCTGCTGACGAATGCTCTGCCTGTGGCGTTGTGTGCAGGTCAGCAAACAACACTTCGCCCCGGCCGTGGCATCATGCAGCAGTGAATGGTGACAGCGGCAGGGGTAAAGCAGTAGGTGGCAGTTTCAGCGCACGCAGCCACACATCAACAGATGATGTGCAGTCTACAGCAGCAGCTGGCAGCCCTACTCGGGTGTCCTTTGACCAACAGCGCCAGCAGCAGCAGCAGGGATATGCTGCTGTTAGCCTGGCCTCAGTTCAGCAGCTGCAAATTCATGATGAGGACGCAGCAACTGCTGATGCTGAGGAGCTTGATCAGTGGCAGATGCCGTTGCAACGTGCCGACAAAGCAGTGAATCAGCAGGTGTGTGTTGGAAGCTCAACGCCATGTGGCTAATCCTCCTTATAGCATTTGCTGCCTTGCAAAACATCTCTGAACACACCCGCCTGTCAAGCGCTTCTGCATGAGCTTCATACGCACATGTTGTTGGTGCCCCTGTCATATGATATTGTGTCGTATCACGTTCTGTCATGTCATGCCGCAGGGTGGCATGCCAGGCTGGAGTTTCCAGCCTAGTGCCCTGCAGGAGCTCTGGTGTCACCAGCCAGATGCGGAGCTGGGGGAACTGGACTGGTCCCTGCTGCTGCCACACTACAGCCCTAGCCTTGTGCCACTAGTTGAGGGGCTGCAGGGTATGGAGGTGCTCCAAATGTTGACCTGCCAGGACATCATGAGTGCGGTCACTGGTGAGTTTGTCTCTCATCTGCTGTGGGACCGTCGGCTGGCAGTGCTGTGCTTGTTACATCTGGGCATGACAGTGAGGCACTTGATGTGAGCCAGACATCAAACCGTTGGCATGACCAGCGTGCTGTGCTTACAAGCGTATTTCACAGAATTTCAGTACAAGCGTGTTTCACAGAATTTTATGAGCACACCCAAGTCTGCGCCAGTGTCTTTGCTGCAGAGTCAGACCCGGGGACATTGGTGCGGCAGATGCGGGAAGTCACAGAGGTCCGGCGCATGCAGGTGAGCAGTGCTGATATCACACAGTGTGCAGCTGCTTGGCCTTGCAGCACAGGTGAAGCACACTGCAAGCACGACCAATCCAGTGGATGGCATTGACAACTGCTCTTGGCCAACGCCCAGAAACTCTGCGATTGGCTTTGTTGCTGATCAGCTGCATTGCAAGTGTGGCAGGTGCTTCTAGTGAAGGCGTGTTCAGTTCCCGGTGGTCGCTGCTGCTCCTGCAGGCGGGTGTCACTCCCGAGTTGCTGCAGCAGGCACTGCAGGAGAGCAGCACCAGCAGAGCTCGGCGGCTCTTCCAGCCATTGGCGTACACAAAGCAGGAACCCATTGACCTGGCCGGCACAGATGTGGCAGCAGTAGTTGAGATCATGTGTGGAAAACCCAGCCCCGCTGCTCCCTCAGCAATCACTGGAGCAGTGGGATTGGAGGATCCAAGCATCTACTGGCAGCAGCGACTGGGTCAGCTCCAGCAGCAGCAGCAGCCATTGATGCTGTACCAGCAAGCCGGCCAACAGCAGCAACTGCATTGTGAAAGCATAGGGCAGATATCAAGCTGCATATTGGTCAAGCTTGTAGTGGATCTGTGGCTAGCAGCAGGAGGTGTAGCTGCTTTCCCCCTAGTGCTTCGTATGCTGCAGCAAGCTCTGTACCAGTCACAGGCAGAGTATAGATCCTCAACTTTTGACATCATCTACAATTTGTCATTGCATGGTGCGCTGCTGACGCCGGCTGACCTGTCAGCACCTGGACCTTGTGCAGCGCAGCAGACCCAAGCACCACAGGGTGAACAAGCAGCAGGACAGCACGTTTGCTTGTTGGAACAACAGCAAAGGCAGCAATATCACCAACAGCTTCAGCAGCTGGCTGCATTGCAGCGGCTTCAGCCAGCACAGCTTAGGTATGACTCTCCCGCAGCTGCAGGTGCTGCTGCTGTGCATGAACGAGGGTCACCAGGCAATGCAAGCAGTGCTGAAGTTGGGGACACGGACAGTCAGGGCTCGTCAGGGAGCCACAGGGAAGCCAGGAGCTCTAGGTCTAATCAATCTTCACCGCGGATACATCTTCCCCCCCAGCTGCTGGCACCACAACAAACAGCAGCAGCAAGGCATCAGCAGCAGCAACCTGGAGCGCCAGGTCAGCAAGTGAACAGCTCACCCGTGCCCTCACCCAAAGGTCGCAGCAGGCTGTCACGCAGCGAGATGCGGGTGACAGCAGAACAGCAAGAACAGCGCCGCAGCAGTAGCAGCTTCAAAGGCAGTCTGGGGGGTGCGACAATGGGTGAGGGTGGTGAAGCAGAAGCAGCAGTGGGCGTTACCGGGACGGGCGCCGGGCGGCTGGGAGTTGATGTAGAGGCAGCAGAAAAGCATGCAGGGCTTCAGACTTCGAGCATTGAGCACCAGCTGCCCGTAGCAGTTGCTTGGGAGGTCTGGTTGCAGCAGCTGCTGTATGAGCTGCTGTTCATGCTGGCAATGGTAAGGAGCTGTGATGTCTGCTGGCACAGCTCGTTTGCATTATGTGTAGGTGCCTAAGAACCACACCCCCTCCCACAATTTTCCCATTAAAACTTTCATAATCTGTTAACAAATGTGTTGGGCAAGCTGCCGCAGGCACCATTCAATAATTCATCAGGTCTTCTGTTACTGTCATGAGTGCAGCTACCCTGAGCAAACCAAGGCTCTGCTATATGAACCTCAGACCAAAGATAGTTACGTGATATGCTGTGTGCCTGTTCGGAAGCTTTGTCTTCTGAGCTTTTGCTATCATCTGTCTGCAGTTGGAGGAGCCATCCAAGCAGGTGTGGCAGTCAGCTGTGGGCTGCCTGCTACACCTGACAACACATGCAGGCCACTGGGTGGCCAGCAGTTTACACCTGCTACCACCTGCAGCTGCAGCAGCGCTCTTGAATGCTAGTGTCAAGTTCAGTTGGTCTCAAGAACTGCATGCAAGGCTTGTGCAGATGGCTGTGAACCTCCTTTACATTTCTGATACAGCTCCATCTTCAGCAGACTGTGCAGAAGCAGTAGATTCTGGAGCTGCTTGTGGTGGTAGGACCCAGCAGGTTGGGAAAGTTAGGTCGCCAGGCAGGTGGCGACAGCACGTAAGCCAAGATCAGGCAACCAAACAGCAGCAGCAGCAGCAGCAGCAGCAGTCCCAGAATTGGCAGCAACTAGAAGAGAATATCAGTGTACCTGGCCCTGCACACGAAGCAAAGCAGATGTTTGATAGCGAAGCATTATCAAGGAGCAGTGATAGCCACATCCAGACAGGGGACGAAGGGCAGCAAGCGCCAGAGCTTGATCTGCCCTGCCAGCTGCATGCTGGCCCTGTTGATCAAGAACAGCTTATTGCTTTTGGCGGTATACAACAGCTTCTGAGACACTTCTGCTGTGCTGCATCTGTTGAGGCGCAGCGGACATTGCTTGTGCCGTTACTGCAGGTGGGTGCGTGATGCAGGCTGATGTCCTAAATTCTATACCTTCAGCGCAATTGCTCTTGTACTGCTGCAGCTCTGCTGGTACTGTGCCTTCATCGATCCTGAACACTGCACTCAATAATGCTCTTTGGCAGCTTTGAAGCATCTGGTGCGGCTGTCATATTCTGCCGGGTACTGGTGGCTGCCTTGTTACTGAACTCGGCAAGTTACTTGACAACTCATACACTGTGACTTCTTGACACTACATGTACACATGTGTAAGATTACTGTCCTGCTGTACTGAATTGCATTCGATATGAAGACCTTGATGCCTGATGATGCACCTGATGCTAGCCAGCTGGCTGTCCTGCAAGCCCTATGCTCCAGTCCCAACTGCCTGGCAGCACTTCAAGTCACGCTGTCAGCTGGACTGCCTGGCTGGGCTGACCCAATCCTGTCAGCAATTACTCAGCTGCTAGATGACCAGGAGCTGGACCTGCAGCTGCTGGCAATGCTTTTGCTGCGGCTGGAGGACCTGTCAATTGAGCAGCAGCATGTTGCATGCCATGGCTCAGCTGACAAACACAGCCCATCAGATGGCTCAGACAGTGACATGGCAGCTCGTGTGGAGGGCATAGCTGGACATCCTGAAGCACAGCAGCAGCAGCAGCCTCCTATCGATGGTTGCATAGGTACTGGTGGCTTGGGGAATGTGGCAACCGGTTTGAACAGGTTCATGCCATCTGAAGTGGAGACTGCAATGCAGGTGTGTGTGGCAAAGTGGCACGTGCTGAAAAGCACCTCTAGTCTTCTTCAACAAGGTCCTTGTGGTAATTACAGGTGGTGATTGCCTCCACCAGCTCACTGCATGTGCCGAAGCAGCCTAGTTGCATCCTTGCCGCTGATCCTCTGTACTGAGCACCTGAAAACGGTACTTGACCTCTGGTACCTGCTACCCGCACTGCTCGTCCGCCAGGTAACTCTGCTGCAGTTGGCAGGTCAGCTGCCAGCACACCCTCAGACCAGGCCTGGACCTCAGGGCACAGACATGGTGGTCTATCAGATCCAGCCCGAGGTCCAGAGCTCCTGGAAGGCGCTCAAGGCGTTGTGCTGGTGTGACGACGACCTGGCCAGGCGAATTGCTCGGCTGTGGTTACAGCGACTACTTGCAGTTACACTGCAGCAGTACCTTAAGGTGGGCTGGAGAGGAACAGGCAGCGCATAACAGTGTTATGTTGACTGGGAACAGGCAGAGGTCCTTGTATTGCCTGTTGTCTTGATTTCTTGTGCTGATGTTCTTGTGTGACGCCAGCATGACTGGCTGTGATGTGGCTTCACGACATGAAGAGCACATAAGCAGCCTGCAGTGTCATGCGGGTCCTTCTGGCTGCCCGTGTTGTCCATCTTGTTGGGTTGCTGCTTTACTCCAGCACATGCAATCAGAAGATATACTCGATGACACACATTGCGGTCTGCTGCCATTTGCAGAATGCCATACTACTGCCTCTGCCTGGGGTAGTGCAGCGGTCAGTGGCATCTGCTGCACCCTCAGGCAGCACAGCCACCAGCAGAAGAGCCACTGCAGAGGCCTTATTTATTGATACAGCAACCAGCACAGCGGTATATGCTGCATGTGACGCTTGGGTTGAAGTGCTGCACCAACTGGTAATGCATTGTCCCCAGGGCCCTAACACGCTCGTGGATGCTCTGCAGCTGCATATAACCAGCTGTAAGCTGCAGTTGAGCAGTGACAGCTGTGGCACAGGGATGCAAACGCCTGCAGCGGTTGCAGCTGGGACACCTGCAGGCGCCAAAGCAACACCTGCAGCTGCAGCCCTGGACCCCAGTCCCTCACAGCAGCAGAAGCAACGAGCTGCTGTAGCACGCGTGTGTGTGCAGACTTGGGCGTTTGTTTGCCATTGGGTGATGCAAGCCAGGACTGCAACCAGCCACACGACATTGACACGCCTGGCGGGCATCGCGCAGAGCTTGGCATGCGTGCCTGAGGTGACAGACTGGCTGATGACCGCAGGCATGGCTGGTACAGCAGCAGCTGCTGCAGACCACGGCGGAGAAGGGCTCTCAGCAGCTGGGCGGTTGTCTGGATGTACAGGATCAGCACCTGAGGACGCAAACCATCCGGCATCACCGCAGTCTGCCACTGCTGCAGCTGGTCGGGATGATGAAGGGGCAGGCAGGGGAGTGCCCCCGCTAGAACCCAGCAAGGAGCCCTCAACACTGTGCGCTGCGGAACGCAAGGACGCTGCTGGTGCTGCTGAGCAAGTGGATGCATTACAAGCAGCTGAGGCAGTGTGCTGGCCGCAGGCATTTCCACTCAACAGAGCCTTGCTGTCACAGGTGGGACTTGTACCTGACAAGTTACTGCTATTTACTTGCCTTTCTTGTGCTGACCCCTTGTCCCTGTCACATGCGGCAGGCATTGAGCCTTGACCATTTTGGAGTCAGCTAATAGCCCATTCTGTATATGATCCCGCCGTTCTATGTACTTGCCTGCAGCAAATGGCACAAGTCCTGGCAGGCTCCTCATTGGCCGTGCTGCTTGTGAAGCTGCTGCAATGCAAGCAGCCCAGCAAAGCAGCCGATAGGGGCTTCCAGGGCCGACCGTGCAGCAGCAGCAGCTCCTGCCACTTGACAGCAGGAGCTAGCAGCTGGAGCAGCACTGCAGGATGTGGCAGTGCCGGCACAACGTCACTTCAGTGTCCCATGTTGTATCCCTGGTCAGATGATAGGCAGGATTTGCAGTTGGGAATGTTGTTGATGTTGATGAGCAGCTGCAGGGATGATGCTGGCAACTTTGCAGACTTTGGACTTGAGGCAGTCACACAGCAGGTGAACTTAGAAGGCGATATACATGCCTCCTGAAACTCGTTGCATGTGCCTGCAACCCCCAACACGCTTGAGCTTGCAAACACTCTAACAGGGATAGCCAATTCACTTCCTGCCAAGCCTTGTACATACATTTGTTGGTCCTTTGTGTTACTTCCGCTAAACTTTTGAGGGTTGCTGTAGCAAGCTATATGCACCAGACAAGCAAGAAGTTCTGGCAAGTCACCTCAACTGAGTCTCACCGCTGCTCATGTGACCCTGCTGCAGGTGTTGTCCCGCTGCACAGACGCCAGGGCTTGTTTGCTGGTGAGCCAGTTTCTGCTGGAACATCTGATGAGGCACCAGCAGGACGTCTACTGGTCATCTTTACGGCGGCTTGTAGCCACAGCACAGCAGCAGGATGATGAGCGCATGATAGACAATCCCTTCCTGCAAGTGGTGGCACTTCTGGAACAACAGCAGCAACAGCAGCAAGAACAGCAGCAGCAGCAGCAGCAGCAGCAGCATCCAAGCAGTGCAGCTGCAAGCCCTGCACAAGTCACTGGCAGCAGTGGGCACGGGGGGCAAGCCAGTTCAGGAGTCAGTGGTGGGTGGACTACCACAGCAGTTTGACCAACCTGCTGCATGGCGTAGTTGCTTTGGTTTTGGCGTTGTTGAGTTGGCCAGGCGGGATGTAAGTCTGAGTGTTGTGCATCCATCTGCAGTAAGGTACCTTGACTCTTCTTGTGCTCTCAGATGTTGAGTCATGTCCCTGTCACTTGGTGGAAGGAGCCAAGGGCCTGCTTGCGAATGCAGGCACCTCTCTTGTATATTGGTTCACAGCGTTGTAAGCGGCTTCGACGAGAGCAATCGCAGCCCACTTTCTGAACCTGTGGTCCCGTTTGGCGCAAAAGAGTGAACGGTACAGTAGTGAGCCCATCAACACAGTGAGACAAGTTAGAATTGCAAAATTGCTCACATCTGCGAAGACCGCTGTGTTCTGGAAGGCTTTCACAGAGGCCTGCATCATCAACGGCAGTTGTGGTGCTGCTCTATTGGCAGCCTCAGCCGCTTCGCTGCAAGAATGACATATCTTCAAATAACCCTGCATTCTGCCCGCGGGGCGTAGATAGGCATGTGCTGGGGCCGCAGAGCAAGATATGCATGGTAGTGTAGACGCATTGCGCAGCAAAACGCAGCAAAAGACGCTTTCATAGAGTGTTGATAAGCATCACCCATAAAAAAACAGCTGAACAGGTGCAGCGCTAGCGGGACATCAGCAATTTGATGGCATCAGCAGGTGCTGAAGTGCTTGAGAAGTCACATTATGTAATGGTAAGTTGTTGACTTCCTCATTGGGAACGTGTTTGACACTGCCGGCTGGCAAGCAAGGTCTAGCATAGCTCGGCCAGAGGAGGCTTGGACAGTTGTAGTCACTCATGTGTTTAACTGGGCTTTGCAGCAGTGCGCACTGGCAAACTTCTGGCATAACAGCATACAGAAGCAACTTCCAGACAGCACTGATGTAACCTTGTACATACAAATGCAAGCAACATCATCACAGTCTGGGTTGCATTGCGTTTCCCACAGTATACTGTGCATATCGAGCATGCAAGCAACAAAAACCATCATGCCCTTATGTGCTGAGATGTGTCCAGTACACTTTTTGCAATTGCTGAAGCTTCCCGATCAGTGTGGTGACAGCCGGTACTGCTGCATGCAGGCTGAGGCCAAAGGGGAGTACATGCTGCAGGAGACAGCATGCATAAAGCAGCACCTGCAGGATCTGCAGTCTCAGCTGCAGAACCTCGAGTCCTTGTACAATGAGGTACGCACTTGGCTTTGTCACCCCAAAAACATTTGTGCTTTGTGGCAGCTGTGGTCATGGCAGCCACAAGGGCTCTGTCATGCGATGCAAATACAGTGCTACAGTTTGAACCAGCATGTACATATAGCATACCCCAGCATCAACAACAGTATGTTCCAGAACATAAATCGACAGCCTTGCAGCGATCCGAGCGCTTATTTGTGCAATACTTTGTGTGCAGGATGAGCAAGATGTGGCAGATGCAGTTACATCTGACAGCGCAAGTGGAACTGCTGCACGACTACGGCATGTAAGAGTCCTGGCAATGCAGAGGATGCTGCAGTGTAACCCTTCCTGCGATTGTAGTGATAAGACGAAGTTGTCACAGTTTTTCGCAGGTGTTCTTACTGACGCGAAGTGCATGTGGTGTCTTAACACTGGGCATATGCTGTGGTGCTGGTTGTGTTCAGGACTTGGACACCAGGTTGAAGGCCAAGATTCAAGAACTGGCACAGCTAAAACAGAAGCAGATTGTCACCAACACAGTGAAGGTGTGTCACATGGGCCGGTTGAATTGCAAGATGGCAGTGCTCAAGGTTGCGCTCTTATTCTATAATCCTAGTAGCAACCTGTTATTGTTACAGTATGCCACGCGCACGCAATGCCAGCTGTTCATGCTGACACACCATGCTCGATTCCGCCGTTAGACGTTTTGGCTGCTGGCTGCACTTTTGTTGGCTGCAGTCGTTGGAGCAGTTGCATGTTGGAATGGGTTCAATACAGTCTGCAGCAGATAAACATGTCAGGTCTAATGCATCATCCACAGGAGGTGCCGGGGCTGAGATGCTCGATGAGCAGCAATACAGCACCATCAGCAGCACTGCAAGCAGCAGTATGACGGGGAGCAGCAGTAGCAGTAGCAGTGGTAGTAGTGGAGACAGTTGCAACAGCAGCAGCAGTAACTTCAGTACCCGCAGTGAGAGCAGCAGCACCAGCAGCAATGATGTTGAGTGCAACATGGCTGCAGCAGCAATAAGTTTCCAACCCAAAGAGAGCGAGAACACCACCAACAGCACTATCACGACAGGAAAGACTCAACAGAACACTGCTCCTGTGCAAGCATCTGACCTGCCCTCTACAGGGGATGCGGCTGTTGGAGGATCAGCAGTTGAGCAGGCGGAAGATCGTCTGCAAGAGGCCGCAATAGCTGCTGCAGCGGCAGCAATGACAGGCATCAGCATACGCAATAAGAAAGGCAGCTGCAGCAAGGTAGATGAAAGCCTGCGATCAAGTAGCCCATTGACACTCAGGAACCGGCAGTTCACAATAGCAGTAGCAAGTGCAGTTGGCTGTCCTGCTTCAGATGTCAAGACCCCACGCTCCACCATGAACTCACCAGTAGCAGACTCTCCCCCGTCCACCAGCATAGCTGCGAGCAGCAGGTCCACCAGCACAGCACCAAGCAGCAGCAGGATTGGAGCCAGACAACGAAACAAAGGGGCCCTTCTCCTTACTCATGATGACAAGCGGTCACTTGGTACCATTGAAACAGATGGTCCTCCACCTGGCTTCGGCCATGTGCCAGCTTCAAGAGGCCGAACAGCAGCGCAGCAGCCAGTAGCAGCAACAGCAACATCACCAGCAGCCGAGGCCCCACCTGGCTTTGCAGCAGAATCAGATGCTCCACCAGGGTTTTCAGGCTCTAAGCACTCTTGTAGTAGTTTTCTCCAGCAGGTAGGGCTGCTGTCAAGTCCAAGAGAGCGGACCTGTTTTGGCTCTTGAGTGCATTGCTTGGCTCAGCAGACCTTGCAAGATTTGCTCACAACGCTGGTTCAGCTGACCATCACAGTTGACTCTGGCACTACTGCTTATCTCAGCTGCGAGCACACTGCTGCAACTAGTCTATAGGCTTGCTGGTGCCACCATATCTAGATTTCTTCATCTGCTCCTGCTGCTGCAGTGCCCACAGGGAGGCATCTCACCTAGTCGCCCTCCCTCAGTGCAGCCAGCATCTCATGGGCGGCACTCTCCCGCAGCTGGCAGGCATGTCAAGGCTGGCAAGGTGGGGCGGTCCCGGCTGTTTCAGGGTGCGCTTGCCGGGGCAACAGCAGAGAGGAAGGCATCAAGGTGAGCTGAGAGACATCCAAACACATGAATGCTTGAATGCTGCTGATGGTCGTCAACGGGTCCCCACCCTCAGCCAGCTGGTGTTTGAGGGGCTGCAGGCTATTGAGCTTCATGATGTGTGCACAGGCGGCCTTGCTTCTGCCAACCGCAGCAGTGTCCGAGGTGTCATGGACATCTTGTTGCTGGGCAACAACAGTTGAGGACGCTCTAGACATGTCTGCCTGCCTTCACCATGCCAGCATGCCAACTTCAGCTGCTGCTCAACTGGAGCTATTCTGTTTGACGCCTACAGTGACTTGTCCATAGGCAGATGCATGTTTGTTCTGGTCAGTGTTATTTCCTTGCATACCTCATCAGCAACAATGACTGATAGTTGCAGATTATGGCTGTTTCATGGACAGCTGCTGTAATGAGCTGCATTGGTTCAAGGGCCAGGACGACACAGAGCCTCCCTGTGCTGTGCTCATACATCGTGGGGCTGTCTGTCTTGTGCAGATCGTAATGACTGCTGGCGAACTCAACATCTACCAGCAAGCATACAGGTTCATGGCAAGAATGTCTGGAACCCTCCAAGGGCTACTCACAATAGCCCTTTCTGAATCTGCTGAGGCAGCGGTAACGACCATTATGATGTGGGTCACCCAATACGTCCTGCGCAATGCTGCAGCATGTATAATATACCTGTCAGTGCGATATAGAGCAATATGTAGCACTACAGACTTGTAGATGTGTGGCTCTAGTTGCAGGGTAACACATGTTCATTGCATTGCTAATCTCCATTGGCAGTCATTGCCTGGCTATACGTGATCGGAGCAGTCTTCTTGACATTGCATAGCTGGCAGCACACCTTTGACCTGGTCAGCGCCAGTGTAGCCCTGATAGCAGCAAATACGTGTGTGGGCATTTGGACGCCTTTGGGTCTCAAGCAAGGCTGTGAGAGCCTCTGGACTTTCTGTGTTGCGACGATCACTTTGCCATATTCAGCTTGCATGCAGCCTTGCCCCCTTCCTGGCGCAGGCATCATGTCCACGTTCAGCAAAGCTGCGCTGGATGGTGAGCTGTATCGCAAACAAACTGTGTGAGCACTATTGTGCTGATCAGCTTCGCTGCTAAGCATTGCAGGAGAGTAGTCAGTGTTGCATCATTCAAACTGTCACTGTCAGTTTAGCTGCTCATTCCTGCAAACATGCATTTTGCAGACAGGTTTCTTTGCTGGGTATCTTTCCGGCTTGCTTTCATCAGATGCCGCGAGGCATCAAGTGGCTGGCTGCATTGCCAACAGAAATTTGCTGTCCTCCTGTTTGTGTAAGTGATTGTCAGCGTATGGGCAGAATCAGGGGCTGTTGATCAATTTTGTCAAATAAGAGCAGCCGTGGGTCATTGCATGGCCACAGTCTGTGAACTGCACACAGCTGACAGCTGGCGAGAGGTGCTGGACTTCTTCCTTTGTAGTTGCAGCAACTTTGTTGTTGCAGCAAGTGAGTAGTGGTGGTGCTTGCGATGCAGTCAACCCACTTGACATTGCAATGTAGTGTTTTCAAATTGCAGATCTGGGCAGCCTGGCAGACTCTCTGTATTCCTTTCACAGTGAATTGCGTGCTGTTGTTGTTTGCACAATGAAGAAACATTCATTAGGCCGAGGAGATATGCAGGAGGTTGTATTGCAATGGCCATTGCGCTGACATTTGTTGGGGTGCCCACCCATGAGTATGCTTGTGTCTGCCTCCGTTGTTGTTGACGTCATTGTGATGGTTAATGCTCCCAAACCACAGCATTCATACTGTTGGTTGCACGCTGACGATGCTGCATGTGCACGTCGCAAATACGCTGTGGTATGCCAGTGGCAGCCAGTGGTTGCATCCTGTCAATCGTGCATCTTGGGCTCGTGCTTGTGCAGCCTGTCACCTGCTCTAGCCACCCAAGCAACAACAGATGTTGACCCTGTAAAAGAAATTGAGCCATGCAATAAGTTGAGATGCAATGACCCTGTTTTTTTCTACTTGTGCTCCCTGTGCAGCCACCGGTTAATGTTGTAGGTTGCATGTCAGGAAAGTGTCATCATTGTGACACATGTGCTGTTGGACATGAGCAACATGTAAAAGATCTGTGCTGATGTTCAACACCTGCAGGATGACTCATTGATGATTGTCTTTTGATCATTGATGATGAGTCATCTGCAGGTGGTGAACATCAGCACGGCAAATATGTCTTGGGTACTCGGAGTACACACAGTTGGACTTTTTGCAGCCCACATTGCTTTCATTGTGATTGCTGATGCTCAAATGATGTCATAGTACCAATTCCTGGCTGCAGTAACTAAATGATCAAGGCAGTGCCTATTTTGTGACGTTGGAGCCAGGAAGGAATTAATTTAACCGTACTGCATGCCTGGTGTGCTTCTACCACGGTGTGCTTGTGTGAAAGGAATTGAGCAATGCAGCAAGTTGAGATGCTATGGCAAATGCGCTGACATGCGTTGGGGGCACCACCCGAGTGTGATGGTCTTGCCTGCCTTGGCTGTCCATCATGGACGGATAATGCGCTGGAGCCCAACTGATGTCTAGATCTCTTGTGTTCTATGTCATAGTGTCTCATTGAGTACTCACATGCGGTTGCCAACGGCATATACAGTTAATGGCTGAATTGCCACCCCCACTGAGTGTGCTTTTGTGCTGACGCGCCTGCCGGCGTAGCTAGGCAGGTTGAGTCGGCACTGCCTGTGCAGCTGCAGTGACTCAATAATTGAGCAGCAGCTCTGCTGCATTGCTCTGAGTGTGCAGGAAAACAAGTCCTACCGTCAGTGCCTTGAAGGCGCTCCGGCCCTGAGGGTGGACTGATCTTGGTGTGCCCTTCAAGTGCCCGACAAGTTGTGGCTGAGCCACCAAGTACTTTTCCCAAGGGCCTTGCGGCCGGAAAGGGTAACTTCCTTACTTCATACATCACTGACAAACACTTTCATGCACTGCACGAGTACTGATGATGGTGATGGTTGCGATGACACCTTGGGAAGTCAATCCATGCTTGCATACCGTATGCAAGCATGCAGTGGCACTGCTGCTCTACTTATTTCATTGTTTGTTTAATTACTACTTATTGTTTGATGCTGTGAAGCGTCCCAAAACGTCTTGGGCGTACACGTGGCCACCATGGAGTGCTGTGCTGACTTGTGCCAAAATGCTGAAAATGTCAGTCAAAACCTGAGTATACTCCATATTGCCGTGCTATTCGTTTTTCTTCCTCTACTGTGCTCTTACCCCTGCTTTGCTGCCCTGCATCTCTTTTGCGCTTCTCCTGTAACATGTCAAGCACACACAGCAGCAACATCCCACAGATTTTGAAATTCAGTCAATGACATGAAGACCAAAACAATTGTTTAGTTGGCCTGCACGACAGGCGTTCCACTGAAGCTGGGAGTGTGTCACAGTATGTGCTTCCACGGTTCCTGGCCTGGCCCCTGGGCCACAGCACCATCCATTGTATGCCATATCAAGTCAGGCTGAAGGGAACCAACAGGCACTCATGATGCATATGTGTGTGAGGTGTCCAATGTTGCATGGGCTTAATCTCTTCCGCATGTGTGAGGCAGAGCGAGTGGCAGGCCTGAGGTCAGCATCCAAAAACCGCATATTATGAGTATGGGCACCTAATATGCACCTTATATGTCTTCAACCTGCTTCAACCTAATTTCTTGAATTACCTGTTGTTCTACATCTAGACTTTCGGTACCAAGTTCAAAACCGCTGGTTCTGAGAAACATAACACCAAAAAGTAGGCATTAGGGATTTATGTTGTGAATCTTATCATCCTCTATGCTACAGCTACAAAATGGCAGATCACTTAGCATCAACTCACCTTCTGAGTGAAGGACAACTTGTTTTTTGCAGCCATCTCTTCGCGCTCCTTTCTTGCTTCCTCTCTAAGCTTTGCTGCATGCTCCTGAGCCTTCAGTGAGAGTCGAGCACTCTCTTCTGCCGCTGTGGTAGCTGCTGCATGCGTACGTTGACGCTCCTGAGCAGCAGTACAGACACAGCGGCTCATAGCAGCAAAGGTGGCAGAGAAGCAGTGAGGGCAGTTTGTAACGTGGTGTATGACCCAGTATTCACGCTATACACAATGATCTATCAGCCAACACGAGATATTCCACAGTGTCTCAGTCACCATACATTGTGTTGATATCCTCTCGGAAATGCAGCTTAAGGAGGTGGATGTTAAACAAACAATTGGTGATGATGTTGCTGTTATTGAGAGAAGTGTGAGCAAGGCATCCGCTGATACACCGGCACATAGCTGAGCCATCTGACTCAACTCATCTGCTGCAGCTACACACCTCATAGGTTTCTTCTGCAGCTTCTTGACCTTTTTGTGTCTTGCCGTTTGACCTGCAGGAGTTGAAGGTTCCAATTGAACAGGACAGAGAAAGGGCTTGGCTAATGAGCTGTCTGCACGTACCAGTTCCAATTTTGCTGACCATCATCTTCTGGTGGCTTGATGAAAAGTACACTTGGCCCTCCTTGATACCCCTGCTTTTGTAAGTCTTCGAGAGTGATCCCAGTCTTCTGCTTCTTGACAGCCGTGCTGCCCTCCCCGTCCTGCTCTGGCTCTTCGCTGCTGCTAGCTGCTTCAGAATCGTCTGATACTGCATCCAGAGCGTCCATGATCTTGGGCCTGCAAGGCATATCGTAGAATTGTTGGCAGAGACGGAACTTGATAACTGAGCTGCTGATTGGCATTAAAAGGGGGTTTCCTGCGGGTGCTAGTGATACACTGCAGTCCCCTTCCAAAACAGTACCTTGATTTTGGCATTTCGAGAGCGCTCCGGGGTGCTTGCATGCACTCAAGGACTTCCGAGTGTAGCAAGTAGCAGATGGTGTGCAAAATTTGGCTGAGAGGCAGCCAGCACTTTTCGAGCACCGAGAATTATTCAAGAATTCTCATAAAAGCAACTCGATGCTGTTGACGGGACGGGTGTGCCTGCACCGCCCAGCATGAGGTACAAGCTGTCACAGCATCTCACGGCATGGGCATACGTGATTGCGGTTTGTCACTGACCAAGCCAGATTATCATTCTGTGTAGCCGTAGAATTTCAGCATGTCATGTTGCAAGATCACCTGACTATCATTGGTGAAGTGCTGTTTATTACCTGCTGCTGCTGTTCACAGGACCAATGTCTCTGGCGCAAAAGACCATATCCTTCAAAGCTTTGTAAGTGGACAATGTCTATATGCTTAAAGATGGAAAGGCGTGCTGCTGGTGCTCTAAGGGAAGGTGACTGCTGTGAGGCTGTGTTTCAAGCACAGCACATTGACTGGATGTCCTGCAGGCAGAGATGTCGCACAACCATAGAAGACTTTGCCTCAACTTACTTCCCTTTGCATGGCCTAGACGTCAAAGAGGTATGTGATCTGAGCTGTTGAAGTACCATAAGATTGTCAGCTGGGCGGCTGTAGCAGGCAGGCTGTGTATTGTTGTACCTGCCACAGCTGCTGGGTCAGTGCTGCTACCCTTGTCACTTACCTCTACCCATTACCCATGCAACATACACAAGCACATAGTGCTTGCCACTTATGCATCTGACAGCAGACACAGGTTCATGCTGCAAGGCCACCTTGTCTGCTTGAGCACTTTACCCATCCCTCCAGCAATGTGACCGCTGCAGGCACTGTTTCAGTATCTCGATATTTTCCTGTTTGTGGAAGCGACAATCTACCAAATGGACGAAGAGAATGAGGCGCTATGTGAAGAGATGGCAGCAGATCAGTTGGCAGTTGACAGCACCAAATGCAGCAACAGCAGCAGGCAGCAGCAACTCCAGCAGCAGCAGCAGCAGCAGCAGCACAACTTCTCAGGTGAGTCTGTGATACTTGCTGACAGCAGCCCTGGCAAGCTGGAGGACCCAGCGTTGCTTGCCAACGCATGACAACACTCCTTGTAGCATCGCTTCCCAACTTATTTGCTATCTTCAGGCAGGCCTTGTGGGTGCTGCAGGTCATGCAGTGCTGCTGGAGGTCTTGGAACAGCAACAGCTGCTCTCTGAGAGGGTCAGACAAGAACTGGAGCAGGTCAGCTGCTGATCACTGTAGATTCTGTCTGTGTATATCAGTTGATGAAGACGGAACTGCTGCAGTGGTGGCTAAGAGCCCCACAGCATCACTGCTCAGAGAGTGGTTTCTTGTTGAGTCATAGCCTGAGTCTGGACACCAAGCATGCCCATGTGTTTGTAATCGTCCCTGCTCTGCTAAGGCAGCGCTCATTGTATCTGCACCTCAAACATAGATTCTGCTGCTGTGAGTTCTCAAGAATGGAAACACAGATGAGCACATGCCTGCTGACTACCAGCAACACGCCTCCTCAACTTTCCCCTGCCCTCCAATCGGCTGCTGAATCTGCCCCTGTTCCAGGGCCAGCAGTATTGGCAGCAAGAGAGGCACATCTGCAGTGAGCTAGCTCACACCCAGCCTGGGCGGGCCTGCAGCCTCTCCCTGGCAGACATCATCTCAGCACACGAGGCAAAGAGCTTTGACTACAGGGTGAGCAACGCTGCTCACAAGGTCATGTGGGAGGCTGGGCTGCAGCAGGGCATGGGGTTGCTGGCATTTGGTGGCATTCTGATCAATAACCACAGCTGCTGTCAAACAAGCCGTGCATCAGAGTGTCACTGTTTCCCACCGGGGTTGTTTTAGCAGCAAGTTGATGCCTTCTAAGCAGTCTGCACATTAAGGTAGCCTGCTGCAGGTGGCCAGTGTCGCATGTCCAATCAGTGACTCCAATCTCAGCTGCTGCAGGTGCTGCACCTGCTGCTGTTTGAGCTCCTGAAGCAGCCACCTGATGCCATACTGCTTGAGTTCATGCGCACTGATGAGATGCTGATAGACATTGGGGATGATCTGACTGACTATGAAGATGATGTCATGGCAAACTCATTCAACATATTCAGAGGTGAGGGTGCAGTTCCTGCAGTTGTCCCTTGTGGTCTGTTACATCATGTGCAAGGGTTCACCTGGGAGGGTTTTGCTGGCTGCGGTGGCTGCCAGACAATTTCTCCTGACCAAGCATTACTGCTGCTGCTGCTGTGGTGTTCCCTGAAGGTTACATACATCTATATGGCAGACAGGCACCAATGAAACTGGTGAGCCATGCATGTGCATTCCAGCCTGCTGCGCTAATAGGATACAGACAGAAGATGCTGACGCAGCATTTCTTATTCCGAGGTTTTCCAGCCCCAGCGGTCGCAGCAGCAGTGGCGCTTGAGTCTTGGTACAGCATAACACCCTAGAGCAAGACCTCCAAATGCTGTAGATGGCTTGCTGATGCGTATTCTTGTCGAGACCTGCGCTGTGATGCCAGGTTGGTGTGGCTGTGCACAGACAGGGCTGTGGGGGCTGTGGCAGTGTGTCAAACGCTGCCTCACATGGGCGTACTGCAGTCCATGCTGCCACAGTAAGCTGCATATGAGCACAGCCGGCACAGTATTGTCACTTGCAGTACTGTTGCAACTCGCTGAAGCTGCTAGTGGACTCCTGTGTCTGTTGCAGATAGAGCGCATATCCAGGTTAGAGGCTCAACATGAGAGGCTCCTAGCTCAGCTGCCGAGTGAGCTGCAGCAGAAGGTCATCAGGAGACAGAAAGAGGCGGCAGTAGAGGAAGGTTAGGGGGGTTGCAGCAGGGGCTTCCTGTGTTTGGCCGGGGTGCCGACAGATTGAAAGAGGAGTTGTTTCCTGCTGAGCGGGTTCAACTGTTGGTGACCAGTGCAGCTGTCATGATGACACTCCCCATGAGGACCAACAAGTGGCCATGGAGTTCAGCAGTGAGGCACGCTCCTGCCTCGTCACCCAGCAACTCATCGTATGGTCTCACCAGGTGTCAGTTGTCCATCAACATCAATGCCTTGACTGCTCAGCACTCTGCTGACAAGCCACCCTGGTCAACTGCTGCCACTCTCCAGGTGCTGACAAGTGGACCTTTCCAGATCCCATACTGGATGAGGTGGCCTACAGGCGGGAGGTGAAGCAGCTGGAGGGGCAATAGTAACTCTTCATAGAACACCTGTGGTTCTGTTGGGGGTATGTTGTCAGTCTGCACCATGTGCCGTGCAGCTGACAGGCATGTGTGCTTAAAGAGGGATGACGGCTGACCACAGTGCAACAGGGCTGTTGCCTTGATGGTCGTGAGGCTTGGCTATTGGGCGCACATCTTGTGTTTGCTGTCCAGTGCTGCTTGCAACACGTTAGAGCAGTTCCAGACCCGTAGGTGGGAAAGGCTGCAGCGTTCTGTCTCTGCAACTGTAGCCCCTTCCCAGGGCTGCACAATCGAGATTCACCCCTGCCCTTGTCACACTAGTTTGCTGCTCAGCGCACGCACCCTGCTCAACTTGCTCATGAGCATGTCAATTACATACATGTCCACACTCTCAAAAGTGGCTGGCGCTTGCCTGATAATCTTGCGCAGCCCAACTGACGTAAAACTGGTCTGGATGCGGGTGCAGGGAGTTGAGCTCCCAACGGTACCTGCACTGTCGGCTGTCGTGGCGTGTGTAACTGTACCGGCAAGCACCGAAGAAGCACATGCAGGCACGCTGGCAAAAGCGGCGCGGCTTAGCCCTCGCATTGCATTAGCCATTCAAATGCACTTCCTAGCCCATGTGTTTGTAGCATCGGAGGTGCGGCTCCATTGTAACCTGCTACCCTGCTGTGTTCTGCTACCTGCCGGATACATCTGATTAGAGCGTATGGATGCTACGCTATCTGATCTCGAGGACTCTATAGATCTAGAAGACCAGGTAGTCAGCGCAGATGGTAGCCCAGTCGACGCTGAAGCAGCCAACAGCAGCGAGCATGGTGACAGCATACAGTCAGCAGAATTGAGCGAGTCAGAGACAGATGATGCAGGACCTTTCATTGATGATGAAGCAGATGAGGATGAAGATATGCTGGATTCAGACCTTGATCTGCATGACTCAGGTAAGCCAGGAGGTAGACATGATATGCAGACTGCCGTCCATAGGCAACTGTTGTGTGGCAATGCAAGACATTGTGTAAGAAGAAGCATAGTACAGGTAAAGCAAAGATCAAGGTACAGGCAGCACCGCACACATAGACGACAACCGCAGAACCATGAAGGAGCCCCAGATGCCAAACAGCTGCACTTGTGCTGTCAAAGGCGTTCTACATAATATCATGCAAAGCAGCGACCTGTACCTTTGCTGCTTCTGATTCCGCAGCATTCTGCTGTGCTGATCTCAATGATACTTGTTCTGCACCGTGGATTTGCTGCCAACAGAAGCAGTTGAGGAGGACCAAGGAGACAGCGGGATCATGGAGGTTGGCAGTTCTGACATAGATGACAGCATGAATGGTGGAGCAGCTGAGGCAGGTCTGTTTGAGGACTATGATGCTGGCGAGTGGGAGGAGGCCGGTCTAAGTGATCTGCATCTAGCAGCAGGTGGGTCCCTTACAGCAGGAGCTCTGTGGTACCTACCCCCATGTGGATGTGCTGGGTGGCACTCCAGGAAGGGAGGGGGGGGGGGGGGCTGTACTGGCCTGTCTGCTGTGCATGGAGGATCTTTTTTGCTGGAAGTTGCAGTATAGTGGCTGGCACTCTCAGTAAGTTTGCAGAGCATGAACTTTGACAAAAGGTTCTGCCATCATTGATGCCTGACAAGTCATCCATATGGCCTGCACAATGACACACCTCAAGACATTGCAGTCAACATTCATGCTCAAAGGCAAGCAGCGAATCCGGGTCAACACTGCTCTGCTGCTGTGCAGCTTCTGGCCTTGTTCATCAAGTGAAGCAGCTGCTGGCTGAAGGTGTGATAGATGTCAACACGGCATCTGAGGGCCGCCATACCACAGCGCTGCACCTGGCATGTATGGCAGGCCATGTTGCTGTTGTGAAGCTGCTGCTGGATCATGGTGCCGACGCAGAGGTTCAATTTCCAGGTAAGTGTTGTGGGCTGTACTTCATTTTGTTCGGTGATTATGCTGTTGTTCAAAACAACATGCACTCGTGTTCCGTAAGGTCTGGTGACACAGAGGTTTGTGCAGGCCTTGGTTTCCTGGCCAGACCAGGAGCTGTTGAGCATGGCAGAGTAGGGCATGTTGCGTGTTGCTGATGGCCAGGCCAATCATGCCGTGTTGGCTCACTGCAGCATTGCACACAGATGCTTGCTGCATCTTGTCAATCAAGCGGCACAGCAGCAATCTTATGCTGCATTGGAGTACACTGCAGTGAAACCTTGCCCTGATCCTATTAGTCAATGGTTGCTATCAACAGGAGTGGCTGTCACAGTCAAGCAGCATATCCAGGTGGTAGCATGTTGGCAGTGCCAGCAACGGCCTGTTGCTGCTGCTGTTGCTGCTTTTATGTAGATACTCGGATCCGACCCCTGCATGTGGCAGCGTCTTGGGGCCACCTTGAAGTTGTGAAGCTGCTGATTGAGCATGCATCAGCTGATGGCACAGCAGCAGCAGGCGATGATGCCGACTGCAACACCGTTCACCACATAGCAGCAGTGAATGGTCACACAGATGTTGTCAGGTATCTGATGGACCGCAACATCGGGGATCCTTGGGCTGTCAACAGCAAGGGCCAGTGTCCGCTGGTGATGGCAGCGGAAGAGGGCCATGTAGCAGTCGTGCAGCTGCTACTGAGCAGCCTAGACTCGGTTGCAGCTATACCTGGTCCAATCTTGTCGTCATTGCGGCTGGCAGCCAAGCGAGCAGTACGTAAGCGGCAGCCAAAGGTACTGCCCTGCATCCTGAAAGTTCTGGGGCCTGGGAGTCTGGACCGGGAATGGTTCCAGGAGACGCGGGAGCGGGACATTGAGGATGAGTGCTTTGAGGCAGTGGTGGGGGCGTGGAGGCTGGCCAACGCAGACTATGAGCAGCAGAGGCAAGCAGCATTGACTCGGAAGAGTGTCCAGGAGTTGATTGTACAGGCTGCTGCCACAGTCAAGCATGCCATGAACCTGCAACAGCAGCAGCAACAAGACATGAACTTGGCCACTAGAGCAGCAGAGCCCCTCAATAGCAAGTTAGCAGCAGCAGAAGTTGAAGAAGAGGAGGAAGCAGCCAATGGAGTGCAGAGGGTCTCCCGCAAAAGAAAGAGCCACAAGCGCAAGGAGCTGGAGGCAGCCGAGCTCCTGCAGCAGGCTGAAGCTGTGAGGCCAGAAGCTGCTGCTGCTGCTGCTGCTGCTCAGGGGACATCCAGTGACATTGCTGGGAAAACAAGTGGCAGAAAGCACAGAAGGAAGCGCAGAAAACAAGAAGCAGCAGCAGAGGATGGGCAGGAAGCAGGCGGGGCAGAGCCAGCAGTAGGCCATGGCGGTGATGAATCTTCTGATGTGGTTGCTGCTGGCCAGGTGCAGCAGAGGAAGAAACAGAGGAAGCACAGGCCTTCTGATGCAGCAGCAGATGGTACAGCACCAGATGAGGCTGCCGCTGCTGCTGCTACCAAGGGGCCTAGCAGCAGCAGCCTCAAGCATAAGAAGCCAAACAACAAGCAGGCAGAGGATGAAGCAGCAGCAGCAGCAGTCACACCTGCTGCAGGAGCAGCAACAGCGGTTCCTGTTGCTGAGCAGGGTACAGATGAGCAGCAGGGTGGCAGCAAGCACACAAAATTAAAACATAAGCACAGCCAGAAGAAGAAGAAGCACTGTGAGGCAGAAGAGGTGGGCAATAGCACTAGCAGTGCAGGCGGGGTAGCAGTAGCAACAGCAGCACAAAATGCAGCTCCCTCTAGTGTCAAGGGCAGCAGCAGTAGCAAGGATGAGAAAAGGAAGAAGAAAAAGAAAAGGAAAGATACCGCTGGGGTTGACAGTGCAGGCGTCATGGATGGTGCGCCACAGGCAGAAGACAGCAAGAAGCGGCATAAGCGCAAAGGTGGCAAGGAAAGGTGCAGCCGCTGAGCGACTCACAAGTTTTCATGCTGGGCTGGGATCAACCTCTGCTGCGATGGATGTACATATTACAACATGACAAGCCTGTCTGGAATGCCTCGACACGACAAGATTGCCATTTGACGCAATGACAGTTTCTGCAGTACCTCGGAGATCTTTATGGTGCTGTCATTATGAGAATGTATACCCGCTATGAAGGAAGGAAGGAAGGAAGGTTACCCTTTCCGGCCGCAAGGCCCTTGGCTACACCCGCTAGGCACCCTAGTCCATGTCCGTATAAATTGCAGATACCTCTTGGTGCTACCAGCACCTGCAGGTGGCTACTAGTCGCCAGCTGGCTATTGGCCCACTGAACAGGTTGTGCTGCATGTTGCTGCTGTTGTTTTGCATCTGTTGACATATTATGCCATCTTCCTTCAGCCAGGAAAAGTCAAATTGATACTGTTTTTTGCTAATTCTGTTCAGGTAAGCAGGATGTTTAGGCAAGAAGAAACCTTCTGATAAGAAAACACTGCTTTGAGCAAGAAGAACTTCTGACCGCGGCATCAGCACAAACATGGCATGTTATACTGCCATGTCTGCCAGAGCAGTGCATGCACAGTTGCAGGTCTCCTTAGCAAACCATGTACCCGCGCCACTGCATCAGCCCACGATGCCCGGTGAGCTGTTGACACCGTCTAAACTATTTCTCAGAAGATCGTGCAACCATGCACCGCACCTGCAGGTGCAGTGCCATCGCGCGCTATTAGATATGGCGCGGATCCGGATCTGCTTTAGACACCGTAGACAATGCGCATGCTGCCATCAGCATATACGCCAAAATTATCACGCAGGCCCGAAGTCGTGGGAAAGATCGCCTCGTACTACAGCACGGTTACTTAGATTTGCAGCGCAACGGTTACGAAGATCTGCTGACTGCTGGAGACGTATTCTGTCAGTGGTTGGCCTCAAGGCACGTTGCATCAAGTATATAGCATACCATACAAAAGTATTGCTGCGATAGTGGCGTGAGCTCCGACGTAGCATGTTACATGCTCATTGGGCGTCATAAGTGCGTGTGACCAGTTATCCAATCAGGTGCTTCTGGTGGTTGCTATCCAAGTTCGTGAGGCTGTGCAGGCAAAAGCTAGTTTCAGAAACATTGTGCTCTGGCCAATCCATCAGCAGTCCCTTGCATTGCGTAAACACTTTCGGGCAGGCGTATCTGCGAATTTGCCACTATACTCGCAGGTCAGAGGTTGGTAAAACAAAATCTTACGAGCGTGTGATTGGTAAAGCGTCCCGATCCACGCTCGTGTCCAGTGATGACATCGGGCATCCGACCAACCTGCTGACAGCTTGTTCCGGTACCCGCATTACACACCGTCGTCACGCCCATCAGCTGTGCTGCATTGCAGGTCTCTGACAAACACAACATCGTAGTTGCAAACAGCCGGAAATCCTATTCCACTATGTTGGTGCTCAACAACCGGCCTGCTGCCCTGAGGGCCAGCAGCAACAGGTGGGCATCACTGATGCCTTTCTGCAGCAGCTGCCGGGTACCAGCAGCAGCAGCGTTGCCTGCGCTGTCCAATCACAGCAGATTTGACACACATTGATGACTCAAGTGAACTGATATGAATGAGATACAGGTTGCATCAGCTCATGAGCTTGTAATAACTTTTGTTGTTCAACCTCCTGGTCCTCTTGTTGCAAGCATTGTTTGGGACCAACGATTGCTCTTTAGGCTAGTTTACTGTTGCCCGAAGTGCAAGGGCTGATCATGCATCTTGTAGGCACTCCGTAAGCTCTACTGCGACAGTTGCCAGCAGCAGCAGGTGTAGGCCTGCCCGGCATGCCCAGCACCGCAACCTGAACCATGTCCGCCTGGCTGCAATCCCTGATGAACAGAATGTGAGTTTGGATCCCTCACTAAGACAATGCCTGTGTTGACGGTGTCTGCTCAAAAATGCCCAGCATTCAAACAGCAAACTGACAACCAGCCTTGCTGATGAGTACCCCCTATATTCTTAATATAACAACCTCTGCAGCTGCAGCTGAAGTGCATCCTGCTGACTCTTTAGCCTGAGCTCTTGATCATTTCTGTGACGCGTGCTGCCTGCACCAAGCTTAGCAGCAAAACCCAACACGGATGCATGACAGCATCATGCACGTATGCATGCAGCAGAGGCACCATGCACGGCATCATTTGCAGTGTGCAGCAGTCACGTCCAATGTCACATCTTTGTTTTCGTTTCTGGCACTGCTCCCCAACAGACTGGCGGGAGCTCAGGAGGTCCCCAAGACACTGGCGTTGGTTCTGAAGTGCCCTCCTCTGACACACACCCTCACATGGACCCGGCAGAGAGCAAGCAGTACTCTCAGAGGGAGGAGGCTGACGGGCTGGTCAACTTTGCTGAGCCGGGCAGCAACACCATGAGCAGCGGCAGCAGTGGCATGAGGCAAGAGGCCGGTGAGGAGCTGCACATGATCCACAGCCAGGATGAGTGATGCAGTCCCAGCAGACTCGCTGCCGCTCAAAGCTCAGCCATTTTCACACTGTGTGAATGGCATTGCAGTATGCATCGTGCATTTGACTTGATAGCCTCACTGATACAAATTATTTTATGCCATAAAATCCGGCTTCGGAAGCCGGTTCCTTATAATTGATAAAGTTCCAGGTAGCTGCGGGAAGCTGGCTAGTGCGCTGTCTTTGAGCATGCTCAGGTTGCTGCATCATCTCCTGGCCTCCCAGCATTCATGCCTGCTGGCAGGTCTTCAAGTCGACATGCAACACGTCGGATCATGCTTTCTAAGGATCTAGGGTTCAAAGGGGTTGCAATTGCTGTGTGTGAGTTGCAGGTGGTCGTGACGTGTCTGACATGATCCAGGACCTCAGTGGAGGTGCTGGAGGTGCTGCTGACAGGGCAGGCCATATGGACAATCAGCGGATGGTGAGCTGGCAGCACCGGGACCAGGTGGCACAGCTGGCAGTGCTGTCAGGGGTGTCAAATGACTACATGCAACCTGCCATGTGACATGCATACCATGTAGCTCTCCTTTTGCTCAATGTGTCATGCACCAGCCAGATTCAAGGCAAAAGCAGTGAAAGTAAACAACATTGTACGTGTCCAGGTTAAAGGACAGCAGTATCTGAACATGGTGTATCAAGTGTTTGATTACCTGTAAGTCAGCTGCCTTGCTGCTTGTGCAAGCACAACAGGCCACTGGACCCCTCCTGATGTAACATGCCAGCAACAACAACTGCTCTCTCTGCAATGAAATTTGGAACATTCACAGAACTTCCAAGAACTTCATCTCTGCATCAGATGGGATGTTGTTCTGATGCTTTCCCCACCTGCCGTGCCTTGTGCAGACCGGCACCCGTGCTGGCGGCCCCCAGGAGGCAACTGTTGGTTCTGATGTTCCCTCCTCTGACACGCACCCTCACATGGACCCGGCAGAGTCGTCAACATACAGCAAAAGGGAGGAGGAGGAAGGACTCGCCAATGCAAACACATCAACCACCAGCAGCGCCAGTAGCAGCAGTGGTGGTGGTATGTCTAGCGGTGGTCCCTCAGCCATGCCCGTGAGCCCTGACCCTCACACCCTGGGAGCTAGTGGTGGTAGTATGTCTAGCAGTGGTCATTCAACCATGCCTCAAAGCCCTGACCCGCACACCCTAGGAGCTGGCAGTGGGCTGTCGGGCCGGGAGGTCACCATGAGTGCGGAGGAGGGAGGAGGCTTTGCAGGTGGGCCCCTGGCATGTCAGCTGTTGGAGGGCTTGCACGACTCCTGGGTCACTCAAAGTAATCCACACCCTGCTATGAGGCCACAGAATCTGGCAAGTTTTTAGGCCTTGCAATAGGGTGTGGGTAACTTCAACCAACTAGACCACTTGGCTATCTCATCAGTGAACCCTTTTATAAATTATAGTATGATAGTATACTTTAGCCATCGGCCCCAAACTGCATGAATCTGCTTGTACAATGATAGCTGCCTGGAAATTTTGTCCTAACTACCTTGATTGGTGTATAGTTCCTGATGATGGCCTGCCAACTGGCTGCATCACCTGCAGGGTCTGGTCGTGATCTGTCAGACATGCTGAATCAGAACACTGGGGCCAGTGCTAGCAGCAGCAGCAGCAGTGGTCGTGAGCCTCTGAGTGGCAGTGGCAGTGGTGTTGGTTATGATGCTGAAGAGGCTCGTATGTCTGCTGAAGGGACTGAGGGCCCCAACCCCCGCGCTCACCCTGTAACCCGCACTGCTGGTGCTGCTGCTGCCAGTGCTGCTGGCACCATCCTGGGTGCTGCTGCTGGGCCTGTGGGTGCTGCTGCTGGTGCTGCTGTGGGCGCTGCACTGGGGAGGAGGGCAGCAGACCTGCTGGGAGGATCAGAGGAGCAGAGGGAAGTCTATGACAAGGTGACTACTTTGTGAGCCAGTCCTTAACTGACATTGCACCTCAGCACCGTCAACCAGAAATGCTTAAGTCAAACAACCACTTACTTTGTTGCACGTCATGTGGTAGTTGATGCCAGGGAGCCTTTTGTCAACAATGTCAGGCATGTGTTGGCCTGGCTCACAAGTGGCGCACCACCAAGGAGCCCTGCACACAGCTGATGACCGTGGCAGGCGCGGCATTGTGTGGCAGGCGCCTGCTGCACTGAAGGACGATGGTCTGCACTGAGCAGTGTGCCTGAGCAATGATGGTGTGGTGGGTGGGTTGACCTCATCCTGCATTGACTTTTGCCACATCATCCAAGGCTGCTGTTGTTGGTGATGGTGATGGCCCGATGGTTGCTGCTGCTACCCAGGGTGAAGAGCCTGATCAGGTTGCTGATGAGCTGAAGACTGCACAGTCTGAGATCAAAGAGGCGGCACACACTGCTCAGGTGCGCAGCTCCAGCGTGGACAGGGGGCAGTGGGTGCCATGACTTCATGTGATGGCAGGGGCTGTGGTAGGCCACCTACCTGATTATACCTTATCCGTTGAGCAGTGGCGATCCCCGTAGGTTGGATAACAATCGATTTATAAAAGCTGGTGACAGTGAGGCTTGGTGATTCATTTGTGCGAGGCACCTGTGGCACAATTTGATCTGATGATGTTGCTGGAACAATTCAGCCCATCTTGGCACTGGGTGGCCTTGGTGGTCAGTCACTGGGCTTTTTCGTCTGCTTGCTAGCAACATCCTGTGCTAAACCTATCACAGCATGGGCCATGAAGGAACTCTGTCCTGCTGCAATCCTCCATGTGCTGACTTTGGTCTTTGGAATTTTTCCCTGCTGTGTGAGTAGCGATAACAAGCCACACATTCCACTGCCACTGCTTCATGCTGCTGATGCAGGAGAAGGCGAGCGGGTTTGTTGACAGGGCCAGTGAGAGACTGCAGCGGGACACAGGCGGGTCGCCAGCAGCAGGATCTGACTTCAGAACAGACAGGGGTATTGCCTTTGACTCGGGTCTTGGTGATATGACTGCACTGTCAGCAGATCTTGGCAGCACAGACCTGATTTATGACACAGAGTCAGGCCAAATGCAGGAACACCCCAGATCATCAGATTCCAGCAGATCCAAGGTTTCAGATGTTGCCAGATCAGCTGCCGACCGTGTGGCTGGAGCAAAGGAGCGGGTCTCAGGAGCAGCTGAGTCAGCAAGGGAAAGGCTGGGCTCTGCTGCTGCTGAGGTCAAGGACAGGGCGCGTACTGCAGCTGCTGCTGCCAGTGAGAGGCTGAGTGGTGCTGGTGATCATGCTGCTGATGCTGCTTCCAGCACAGCACGCACTGCGGCAGACTATGGCGCACCAGGCATGTCTGAGAGGGTGCAGGAGATGAGTGATAAGGGTAAGGATGTGCGGGGTGTGATGGGCAGTCACGACTGGATGGATCAGGGTCCAGCAGGGAGTGGTTTGAGCTCTGTAGACTGGGGTCTAAGTTCTGAGGTTGTGAGGGATTCAGGGTATTATGCATTTAGGTCTGTGGATGAAGGTGGTGACAGTAGACATCTGTACAGCCCTCTGGCAAACCCTAAGCCCAATCAGCGGGGTAGAAGCAGGTCCTCTAGTAAGGCCAGCAGCAGGGATGCCTCTGATCACGGCAGCACAGAAATCAGCGAGGCGGTCGGAACAGCAGCAGCAGATGTCAGCAGTGTGCCAAGTGCCACTTTACTGGATGCAGCAGCTGCCTTCTCTTCAGGTGCGTGGACCTAGCTGTTTGTTGATTACAGTTGTCTACTGTTCTCAACTGACTGCCCTGGGTTGCCACGCGCACCTGTTGAGATGCGCACTGCTGCGTCCAGGGCAGCTTATCCCCAAGCAGCTCCTCAAACAGACACACCTGCAGAATATACCTAGTCGATTTTGGCAGCAAGGGCTTGCCAAGCCAGTTTGAAGCCTGATTAGCAACTGCAGTGTTGCACAGCAGCAGCCAGTCTTGTGTTGCAGCAGTCGATCCACTTGTGAACGCTGAGCATCAGTTGCTGCAGTGAGTGTCATTGGCTGTCCTGCAAGGCTCAGCTAAATCAGGCAAAATGTTCGTGCGGAAAGGCAAGCTGCGTATTCTGTGCGATTGTATTCTGTACTGCTCAAGTGATACTCTCACCAGCTCGTCATGCCTGCTGATGGCTGCTGATTGGTGTTATGCTGTGCAGGCCAAGGTTTCAGAGAGGATGGAGAGGCTGCACCCAGCCCAACAGGCCAAGTGAACCTTCCAAATGCTGAGTGGGCTTCCAGCAGCGCCAACCGTGACTGGGGCACAGCAGAGACCGTTGTCAAGACTGATGTTGGCAAGCCCATGGGAGACTCCAGTGACGTCAGTTCCCTGGGTGCTGCTGCTGCTGCCGGCGGTTATGGTGATGCTGCTGCTGACATGGATGTTGACACGGTCAGGGCCAAGGCTGGTGGCATCAGCGGTGTGGAGTCCAGAGACGTTGGGGCTTACGCGACCCGTGGTTTAGGGGAGTCTCAGCCAGGGTTCAGGGAGGGCAGCAAAGGCGAGGTCTCAGGTGTGGCTGAGGGCAGGCTGGCTGCTGGTGGTCCTGATGCTCAGGCTGCAGTTGCTGCTGGGCCTGAGAGCCTGACTGATGCCGGCACCTCGGACAGTACTGCTGAGCGTGTTGCCCAGGTATATGGGGTGGGGCCTGAGGCCAGCAGTGGGGTGAAGGAGGCAGACACATATAGGGCCGAGGCAGAATCAGACCGCAAGGCTGATGCATGAGCTGATTTGTGAAGATCATACCACCAAAATGCCCGACAATCTGCCAGTCGTTGGGCCCCAACAGGAACTCTTGGGCTGGTTGAACCATAGTAGGTGGCGTGGGATGTTTAACAGGGTGATTACTACCATACCATGCAGCATCATGGTTGTTGTCATGGTCATTGGTGAGACATCAGCTGTAAGTTGGCAATTGTTCAATGCTATTCGTTTTGTTGTTATATAGGAGTTAGTCTGCTGGTATCAATGCACATGTTTTGTGTGGTACAAAGGTTTGCAACACATTGTCGCACAACACACACTGTGTGTCCTTTCTGTAGCAGCCTGGCATGCAGCCAATGCAGGAAACAAGAATGCAAGCAGGTTGCCGTTCACAGTGGTACAGCAGCCTGTATGAACATGAATTGCATGGTGCGGCACCATCCTCAATGTGCTGAAGACTGTTGAACACGTCAACTGAGTTGGGCATCGTCACTGACACTGTGGCACATCCTGAAGTATGATCAAATGCTCATAAAGCCCTTTGCACTAGTAAGTCTGGCATTGGATGCTACATCATGCACCAGCTGGTATAGCCTGTGTTATGCTACCCCTACTGAATAGGGCCGCAGTAGCAGGCAACTTGTCAGGAGTTTCAACAGCTGGAGTAGTGTGAACAGCCGTTTCAGTGCTTGATGCAGCTGTGTCTGCAAGTTGCAGTTGATAAGGTACTCATTGTGCACATAACCAAGGTCCTGGTTTATCCCAAGGGCTGCTCGTCCGCAAATTTGCTTTAAAGGGTAACCAATGCTTATGCTATGCACGCATTGAGAGAGCGGGATGAGACACACGGGTACCTTCTTCCTACAAGGTTCTACAAGGTTCTACAAGATTCTCGGGCCTACCAGACCCGAAGAAGGCTCTGAAATCTAATGCATATGCACATGCCATGTTGGCTGCTGTTGTCCTGCCAGGATGGTGTCCTTTCAACTTCTAGCAGTTGGATTCGGTTCATCTCTAATCCGCTCGTTATAGTTCAATGCCACGACTATAAGTTGACCTGATCAGGTTCATGAACCTCAGCAGCGTCTGATCAGACGTGCAGCCGCACAGCCGCCTTGCCCAAAACTAGTAGTCTGCTACGTAGTATGCTGGGTAAGGACGATCATCCAGTGCGTGCACAAGGCCCTTGGGAAGGGAGGAAGGATGGAAGGGGCTACTAGTCGCAGTCCGGCCATAAGGCCCTGCCCATGCACTGTTGGTGGCCAACTGAGCTATCAGGAGAAGACCCTCAGGAAAATGAAGCACAGTGGCTGTCAGCCTTGTACAATGACTTTTATGCTCTACTACGCACAGCCTGTGCTGAGCACTTCTTGACGCCCTGAACAATGTTGTCACACTTCACAGCTTTTCTGATGGACCATGTAGTAGTGTGAAGGCTGCCCAGCTTAGTGCCTGTCATCACCAATTCTGAATACTGACACCATGCCACAGGCTGTTTCAGGAACAATAACAGGTTGAAGGGAGACCAATTGCAGCTGGTTGTTGGCAATACCACCACGGTGCATATCAAAAGCTCTTGTGTATGAGCAGAGCGGAGCAGATTTCAGCACTGCAGCTGAACTTAAAGTCTGAGACTGAACTAGACTCTTTGAGCCTACATAGGCATCGAACATCGTGCGCATTATAATTCTGTTGTGACATCGTGTAGCTCGTGTGCACCTGCAGCTAGCTGTTGAACTGCAACTCACAACACCAAGCGGCCTGAGATGCATACTGAAAGCGTACTGAATCATACGAACAGAATCCCTATTAGTCAACAGTTAACAGTTAACAGAGTGCCCACAGCAGTGCTGTGTAACACCTTTGCACAACCCTTGTCTACTTGCTCAGGCCTGGATGCCCTGGGGTTTCATGTGTGTCATGATTCACTGCTGCTGATCTGTAAGTGGCCTGTTGTCCTGCTGCATCAGGCTGGAGCCTTCCATTGGTGTTCCCACGTCTTCTTTGACTAAGGCCTCTGCTGACGGTATGCTGCCCAGATCACGACTGGTGCCCCAGTCAGACTCTGGAATGTCGTTGACAGGGGCTGATGCAGCACTTGCAGGGTGCAGTGCACCTGGTGATCGATCAGCGACAGATGGTGTGTGGTCAGTAAAGGTGACAGGGAGCGCTTGCCTGGCTATAGACAAGCTGCTGTTGTGTTGCTGAACATGGCGCGTGTCAACACCTGCTGATATCCTTTACACAATGTCGTGTACACACTGCAGCAGTTTGGATCTGAGGATGATGGTCATCCTCCTTCTGAAGGCAGCATATCCCGATTCCCTGGCAAACCCGTCTACGGAGCTACCCCCCCCCCCCATCCCCCAAGCTGCCACCAGCCAAAAGCCAGATCGCAGTTTGGTTGGCATAGTGTATGGGAAGGTCACGATGTTCTGAGGCCTGCTGTTTGTTCAGTGAGCTGCCAGTGCTGATGTTGCAGTGCTGCTGATGTTTGTGGTGGTGATAATGATGAACTGCTGATGTTGTAGTGCAGATATTGTGATTTTGCCCATACCTTGTGGTTTGCTGGCATCTGCAGCGACTTCGACTCTCTTGTGGCACGACAGCCGAGGCGCATGGTGTGACAGCTGCTGTGCTGCTGCTGCCATGACCCGCGCCTTGAAGTCCAGCACCCCTGGAAAGTCCACTTCAAACACCACAAATCCCTCCGGCCACTTGAGCCGCCAAGCTCTCGTGTCAGTACCTGCGCCTGTGACACGGCAGCAACAGCAGCAGCAGCAGCAGCAGCAACAGCAGCAGTGGCCAACTGCGTTGCAGATCTACAACATATCCCTATTAGCAGCTGAGTCGGGCAATTGCTGATTGAGGGGCAACTCATCAGGCACTGGTGTACTGTTGGGCTGCAGCAGTTGATGAATGTACCGTGCTGTGAGCTGCTGTTGCTGCATGTCACACAGCAAAGCCCGCCTGCTGCTGCTGCTGCTGCTGCAGTTGCTGCTTACCCAGTACTACCATCTGCTGTATGCGGCTGCTCTCTTCCAGTGCAACAGAGATCTGGTTGTCCAGCTCAGCTGTGCGGACAGCCACCAGATCAGGTAGCCGATCCTGCAAGGGGGGGGGGGGGGGGGGGGGAGTCCAGAAACAAAGGGGGCGCCCGGGCGGGGGGGGGGGTGGGGTTTTAGTAAGCCCAAACTCAGGGAAAAA
>JABEVS010000178.1:88281-122844 GCA_018290735.1 Coelastrella sp. MACC-549 | reverse complement strand
CAACCCAGCCGCCGGGGCCCACGCCCTTTTCTTTTACCCAATTCAGATTTTTTTAAGGGCCATTTTACGGAAATTAACCAGCCGGTTCCCCGTTGACCCTGCTTGGCAAAGCGGCTGTCACTATTCATGCCAGCCCGGTGGGTCCCCAGGACGTTCAAAAGTAAAATCCCGTCCCACAAGGCCCAAGGCTGAAAATCCCCCCCCCCCCCCCCCCTTCCGGTCCCCCATGGGGGACAGACTTGGTCCCCTGTGGCACTGCAGCCTCATACTGCCTGTGTCTGCTAGGCAGAATATGGCTTTGGCAGGTTCTCCAAGAACACACTGTCCTTGAAGAGCTGCCACTCCAAGCATTGGCAATGCAGGTGCTGCTATTTGTGATATGTTGTTTCACAGGGCAGGCCGCCAGTGATTGATACCAACTGTGCATGCAATAGTACACGCCACTGGCATACAAGATTCAAAAGCCACAGGGGGCGTCAACTGATCCTGTATAGGGACGACATATGTGCTGTCATGTTTGTGGTTCACCAACTTGATGGTCTGGTGGATGCTCCAGACTCTCCAGCGAGATGTTGTGCGCTGCCACTGGCAGCGGTTTCAACTAGTTGAACAGTTGAACAGTTGAACTTTCCTCAGAGCATTACCAGGATGCCTTGATCATATATACATAACTACAAAGGTTATCAGCATTGATAGTATATGAGTAAGAAAACACCGATGGGCGTCTCAGAACGTTTCCAGCCCTCATCATGTCCCCTCCTACCTGCTTGTAGTAGCCGCTGAATATCTGTGGCCCCCTGATGAGCACCTCTCCTGCTGGCTCCAGGTCCTTTGTGGCGTCATAGTTCACCTCAGGCACTGACTCCAGGCGCAGCTCAGTGCAGGGGGTGCAAGGCCCGTTGGTGGCATGCATGTCCCAGTTGTCAGCGACGGTGATACAGCTGGCACCACAAGTCTCTGTCAGTCCATAACCCTGTGTATAGCCATCAGATTCTCAATCCAAAACACCTTGGGCAAAGCTTGCTGCCAGTAGTTTGGCAAACTCAGTGAATCCGATTGTGCAGTGCCTGCTCTGCCCTGCTCTGCTTACTTGTCCTTGTTGTATGCCAACTTGGTGGAGGCTGCAGGCTGCAGCAACTGTCACTTCTTTTATAATTACAGCATTACTAATCAGTAACTGTTAGAACCTGTACATGCAGCAGTCCCAAATGTAAGTCACCTCTAACCTGCACAACTGCTGAGCACATTGTGACCTTGAGGAACTCCTCAACATGAGGTGCCAGGGGGGCACCTGCACTCAATATCAAGCGCACTCGACCTCCGATACGAGCGGCAACCTTGCTGAAGACAAGCCAGTCAAAGAAGGGAGCTGCCTGCAGTGTTGCGGCAATTTTCTGCTTCTTAGTAAGATGGGTGCAAAGGTAGGGACATGACTCAACGCTGAGTTGCATGTGGCATGCCAGTATGACCAGTGTATTTCACAATCACTTGAACACATTGTTGCAGCTAACTGAAACCACTAGTACCTACCAATGGCACTGGTAGGCACTGATGTCTTAGCGACATAAACTCTGCAATAAGCCAGTGTATGCACCGTCTAAGTCACAACGTTAACGCTACTAGCTGGCAGCGCCGCGCTGCTGCGGCAGCAGTATTAGTGTTGATAACATCTACCAGGGCATGGGAAGTGCACACCAGAGCTAACAAGCACCAGCAGTCCCACCTTTGCATGAGGGACACCCTGTTTCAGGTAGTGCAGCTTGTGTGCATAAGCCCAGTTGAAGAGCAGCTTCTTGATGCCTCTGGCAGCACTGATCTGCAGAAGCACAGCAACAGGCAAGTAGGGTATCCCTTAAAACGCCCTTTGGTGTGTGCACAAACAACTTTATGTCAACGGAGACAATAAGGTTGGACCATCAACGTTTTGAATGTTTCTGCCAGCAATCACTTCTCATTGAGAAGTGTTATCTGGACAACAGGGACATCAATACATGCACATCATGTGCATGGATTATGGACAGCCTTGGCCCTTGCAGGCTGTCTCATCTGGCTGGCTGCCAGGATATTTATGCGCACAAACTCAACCGCAATCTGCGTGAGAGTGCACTCACCTGGTTCATGGCCCTGCTGTACATGCGGTCAAAGACACGTGGTACGCCCACCAGCATTGTTGGCCTGAGCGCTTTAATGTCATCAACCAGCAGGTTTGTGTTGCCCTGGTAGTAGCCTATGGCTCCTCCAACCGCCAGGAATCCCTCCTCAAGAACTCTGCCGCAGGTGTGACAAGTGGATGTGGTGCTTATGCATTTCGGCAGACAGACACTGAGCCAGTCTGCCAGCTGGCTGCCAGCGGGGCCACATCACATCACTGAAGACCATCATGATCAGGCTGGGCACAATGGATTACAGTACCACTGCAAAGTCAAGCCTCAGCTCGACAACGGTTGAACTCTGTGAACTCCATGTTGCATTTGTCAAGCCCAACATTCTTAACAGTGGTCAGTTCTTGAATGTGCCTGTGGCAGTCAGCGGAGTTGCCCCACCTGTCCAGTATGTGCGCCAGAGGCAGGTATGACAGTGTGACATCACCCACACCAAATTTTTCAGCTATCACACCTTCCAGGAATGAGACCAAGCCAGCCACTGTTGCCACCACAGCACTGTGCTTCAACAGCACTCCCTTGGGGTCACCTGGCAAGGGCCAGAAGCGACAGCAGCATAGTATGATGAGGCTGCCAGCACTGCTGGGTATGATATAGATGTCACCTCAAGGCTTGTCTGGGTGCTGGTAGTTGTGAAGGAATGTCCGTATCTGTTCATACTTATGTTATCATGGCATGATATTGTAGCCTCAGAGTTTGTAGTACATCGTCATGCTACTAAACAATCTTATAGTCAGTCTATTATCCTTAGTATAAGTTATGAATATATCGGCAGTATAACCTGCACAATATGCAGTCGATAGCCTGTTGCCAGCCAACACTGGATCTTGTTGCTCTGGACAACACTGAGCATCCAGCAGCCTGATGCAAGCCAGTCAGCAGGTAGTACCTGTAGTTCCACTGGTGTACATGATTGTGCAGTAGTCATCTGGCTTTGGTGGCAGTGGCTCAACAGGCTTGGTCTGCCCAGCTGACAGCAGCTCAGTGAATGACAGAACAGCAATGCCATGGCGCTTCAGAGCCTGCAGGACAAGCAAACAAACAGCATGAACCACAGATACTGCCACATGCGCTGAGTCGTTCTTGTCTGCTCTTGCCGCAATAGACAGGCATGCCTTGAGCAAGTGTTAAATGAAGCCGCATTCAGTCAATAGACAGTTCTGCCCTGCCAGCCAGCTACAGCTGGCTAGTAGCATCATGGCAGTCAAAACCATAGGCATGCATGCCAGATGGAGAGACCCCTGAAGCTGAGCTATTTGCACATCATACATTTACCCCGGATCCAGCTGGGAGCAAATATTGCCGGCATGCTGCCAATATCAATATAAGCAACATTGAGGCTCTTACCTCAATAGCTGCATTGTCTCCGTCTCCCCAGTAAATCACGCTCTTGAAGCCCCCAGTGTTGAAGCCCTTCGCTGCTTTGGCCAGCTGCCCCAGCTTCTTGCTGTCACAGAAAGCTGCCACTGCTTCCGAGTGGTTGATGATATACTCCACTGCATCTTCACCCAGAGTATCATACAGTGGCACACACTCATAGCTCATGCGGTTGCAGGCCTGCAGAGAGTTAACGTACCATGGTTGCAACATCAACAATCGACTGCAGCAAAGTTGAAGTGTCCTATGGTATGATAACAAGGCACACCCTAGGGTAGCCTGACAGTTGATGCTAAAGTCTGTTAACACCCCACCTACTGAGTAGAACTGTGCACGTGATGTGCCATTGCCGCTGTGACAAGTGCTCAATAACAGTCACTGCACAGCTGCTCCATACCATATTCAGGATGATCTTGCGATAACCACTGGCAGCAAGAATAGTCAATAACATCAATTCCACCAAGTAGTCCAGCTTATAATCATGCAGGGGGTCCGGCACCACCAGGGCTAACACAGGTCGATTGCAAGTTGCAATGCCATGTGTATGGGCCACGCATTGACAGCTTTGTAAAAATGAATACACCTAAGCCGCAGCATCCAATCACCTGCATGGCGATCATCCACTCTGGGCAGTTCACGCCATACACGCCAATACGATCCCCTCTCATCAAACCAAGGCCTCCCAAGCCGGAGGCCATAGCTTGAATCCTTGAATCAGCATCTTTGTAGCTCATCCACACATATGGACCTGCTTGTCCTGTTGCCTTATCAATAGGGCGCCAACCGAGGCACTTTTCCTTGCCGTACTTCTGGACGCTGTCCTTGAACAATTCATACAACGTGGTCGCTTTCATCTTTGGTGTTTCATCAATGGCGAAGACATTGCGATAGATTCTGCTAGCAGACGGCCTATTCTCTGCAGCCGGTCGAATATCAGAGATAGGCACCATGAAGCGCATTGTATTTGCCATCTTAAGCGTTTAAAGACAGGATTGAGTTCAATAACGTGGTTGACGTTGTAAACTTGCGTTAACGCAAGCTTGCAATTTCTGAGAAATTATTAAATAGCCTTGCACAATGCTCAGTGCCCCGCATTGCGTTACAGTCTGATGCACACAGGCGCAATCATATGCAGCAGTGGTATCAAGTGTATGGGTCAGGAGGTATCGCCTAAGCAGTACGTGCTTGGCTAATGAGGTTACGTAAGCATAAAGCAGGGACCTTCTGCCTGCCAGCAGCAGATTGCCTGGAAAAAGGCGCAAGATATAGTTTTATTTACAGTAGTTATGGTGCAATCACACAGGGGTCAAGGGGTGGACATTCCAAGGTTTCGCTCTCGCGTCCTGCAGTTAAATTAAATCAACCGCTTTGTACTGCGCTAGCGCGCAACTGCTTGCAGTAGTGGCTGAAAATGTGTGCGCGCATATACACCCGCAGGTCGGCCCTACCCCTGCAGCTGCAGGGTGCCGGCGATCTTCAATACAACGGTGAGACATTTTCTGAATTGCTCTTTGTAGATTAAAGATAATGTACATACAGAGAGCTTTCTGAAATGCACAAATGCTCGTTGGCTGCCCACGATTCTGGAAGGCAGTGGCGTTAGGTGTTCTTCCTTCTAATACAAAGCAACAAATATTTGGATCAATTAAATGATCCCACAGCACTTGGAGGCGCCACTGGCGTTTGAAACAGTGCAGCCGCTGCCATTATAATAAGATTGGTACGTCTTCCCAATGATTAAACTTACCTGAACTGTCCAGATGATCATCTGGTGTCATGACACTCTCTGCCGCAGCTAGGCTGGCTGGCCTTTTGAAGGGTAGGGCCTAGGGCTTTCGGCTTTATTCGGTGTCAGTGGTCACTGATGAGCTATTTTATCTGCCAGACCATCCTTCGCAAGCATGCCACATGACGGCATCATTTGAGCCTGCCAAAGCATTGCGAACGTCTGCTGTTAACAGCAGCAGCAACATACTTACGTGACAAGTTCAGGGTACACATGCTACGCGCCAAGCCATAAGGGTACCCTGCAGCTCCAGTATTGCTTCAAAGTCATGATAACGAGTATATATAAGTTACCCATTAGCCACAGCAATCCTGCCATCGGCCCCGCGCCCCGTTTCAGAAGTAATGATAATGAGTAGTAATTACTGACTCTTAAGGCTTCAGAAATGCTGCACAGTCCTTCACTATGTAGTTCAGGTGATCACAAGCTCATGAGAATCTCAACTGCAAAATCAGGCCCCGAGCTTTTATGAAAGTACATGCTGTCTCATTTGCAGCTGCTAAGCATTCTGACTCCATCACTGAGTTTGAGTCTCAACAGTCTCTGCTATTGCCACAGTGATACGTTCCCATACTTCAGTACAATCGCTGTATCAAGCGGCGCTTGATACGGGGCATCCTCTACAATTCTACTGAATAGTGCTGGCTAGCACCCCTTACCACCACTGCATTTTGGTACTGCGAACAACTCTGCGGTTTGTGGCCGTGTGTCTTATGCCGAAAAGTTCCTGCTACTTATTGGCACCAGGCACCAGGCCTTTGTATGTGATCAATGGCGTTGATCACATACATTTCAGATCCATACAAGTTCAGAACAGTACTACTACATGGCATGTGACAGATTACCTACTACTAGTAGGTTGGAAGGCAGTACTATCCAACGCTGCACAGCATGATAGGTCGGCACAGTGTTTGTGCTGAATCCAAAGCAACAGGTGTTAATACATAGGGCAACCAAGCCAAACGGCATTTACAGCTGCTGAAAGAAAAACAGGTGCATATTGCATTGACCAAGCAACGTAGACAATACCACACTTCACAAAATTTGAAAATGCTTAGGAACTGGTCAACAAGGACTGTTCATACAGCCACCACCTTCAAGAAATTCATAACATTTCCAGCATAACACGATAAAGCTTTGTACACAAAGGCGGAACATGCCATACGCCAGCAATGCAGCACAACCTGAAGCCAAGAAAGCTGCAGGCTCTATTGGCAACTTCTGGCCCATGGGCAGCTCTCAAGGCTTGTTGCATCTCTTGCGGCCTGTCAGGTGGCCCACCTAAGTGCAGACCACCACCATACCTGGCAGATACTCCAGAGGCTGCCAAGTTGTGATTGGCTGAGACTCATCACCAAGAGGCCATGACCCTAGGGCCTGTTGCCTGCGTACTGCAAAACAGTACGATCTGAATATGTGTGCAGTAGGCTGTTGGGAATAACTTACAGGACGAGTTGTATGGACTGTACAGCAAAGATGAGACCAATCCCCTGACACAGCTGGCTGTGCCACTGCTGACACCTGGGATGATGTGTTACTGCATGCGTTGCCCCCACGACTGGCATGCCAGTCCTCTGAAGAGCTGAAAGAGCAAGAAGCAACCTTATCTTTTCTGCAGGATGAGAGGAGCAGCAGCATTTGACACATGTGCACATGACAGGATGGTACGCATCATGATCAAGCTTTGCAGGCAACTCATGAAAAGACCTGCTGCGATTGTGTATGTGCACTGATTAGCATCACATATGTCGGCTCTTATGAAAGATGCCTGGTACATACAGACCATCATTCTTGTGTGGTATGACAATTTTCAGCTTGAGATGCCTTGACATTGTGTGACATCGATGCATTTGCACACGTAGGACTATACAGACCACCAAATGGAGATCCGACCACAAACAACTGCATGCTGTTGGTACATGGCGGCACTGCACAAGACATCTCATGTAGGGTACACATGTGACAGATTCTTGGATTTCACGAGGGTCAACCCCACTGACAAAAACTTGTCAAATTGACTGATTTCCCCCAGGCTTAGAACAATTCATAGGCTGAATAAGATCCATAAAGATAAATAAATGGATCTTGGCTGAGAATAGTTTATGCAGGTATGGGTCACGGACATCAACACAAGTGTGCTTGTTCTCCAACAAATCAAACAGATGTAGGTGGCTGTCTGGTCACGTTTGCAACTGAGGATTCTTTCCAACGTCACAGGATGCCCTCAAGCTGGAATGCATGTCATGCAAGCCTTGAGGATGCTGCTGCTCTTGACACCATGATCTGCTTCAATCATTGTCAGCATGGTGAAACTCAACGTACACAAACTCCTGCAGCTTCTTTTGGATTGCTGATGCCCAAGTCACACAAGCAGCCAAGCCAGCACCGAACACAGTAGCCAAGGCAAGACACATCAGCACCTGAGTCCAACCACCTGAGCTCAGAGCATTGCCAATGGTGATGCCGCTTGCAGTCAACGGCTGTATGAGCTGTGCAAGCAGCACAGAACCTGCAGCTATCATGCCCGCTGTTGCAGCTCCCAGAGCCATGGAAGCACCTCTGACGATCTGCCGCTGCTTTTGCAGCTTCTGCATTGCTTGCTGGCAGATGATGCAGTGCTTGGTGTGCTGATTGTAGCGGTCCATTTGTTGCTGTCGGGAAGGGGGAGGTGTTGCTGCTTCATCTCGTGTGAGTGAGATGACAGACGATGCTGTTGGCGACATTGAGGTTTGAGGGTTCAGGGGAAGTTGCCGGGACTTGTCAAACCAGCGGCGAGCTGCAGCAAGACGTAAAACAGAATCACTTCAAGAGCACACGTACATATTCAACACTGCGATCTGTGCATCAGATATGACGATACCCGATAATTGTAGTCAGGGCCATCATACTATGCAACACGCACGTTCTGAGTTGTTTTGCGCTTCCATCGCACCACTTGCTGACAAATGCTGTTGTCATCATTTGCATGCCTTGCTGCCTGAAGCTGACCCCACATGCACAACATGTAACTTTTGGATGCTGCAGTCCACCTCAAGAACTCCCTGCTCAGTCTGGCATTGGTCCTGACTGCTGCTGCTGCTGTGCTGCTGGCCATACCTGCAATGACTGCACTGTCTGAGGGTGTTGGCATGTAATAGGACCGTGCCCAAGATGATTTGCCTTTCTGAGTCAACAGGCGGTCAGCCTTGTTCAGGAACACCTGTGGTATACTGACAGCAGCAGGTGGTCAACACAGTCGACAGGGACCACGGCAATGTGTGAGCTAATGCAGGGCTAACACTCCGAGAACAAAATGATAGTATTTTCACTGGAAGGTGGATGCATTGATATCCTCTTCACCCTGTCTGCTGTGTCGCTTAGCTTAGTTCAAATGCTGGGGCTTGAGGCCGCTGCAGTACCCCCAGGCAGCTTACCATGTCTTGGTCAAGCAGTTGATTGGCTTGCAGATGCTCCTCATACAGCGGCCGGTCCTGCAGCATCAACCTGCGGCAGCAACAGAACAAAAGACAAAGTTGTACCACCTGACTTGCAATACGACGCCAACAGGACTTTGCAGAAGCGATTGGAATATACATCGACTGCAGATGGGATGTTGTGGTTGATTAGCAAAGCATTGTTGAGACAACAGAGTTCTGGCGAATCAAGAACTCAAACCAGCATGTACTGACATACTGCTGACCTCTTGGTCAATCCTGCAACTTGGCCAGGCTTTGTGAACAGCGCCTTGAGAACATCCACAAGCCGTAGCCTTGGCAAGTTTGTCATCTCCATCATGGTGATTGCCACAGATTTGCCGGGGCACTTTGGTACCAGCAGCAGCTCAGAACAGCAGAGTCGACCATTGCTGAGCTTGTACTGGCATGTGCTGCTGCAGGGAGGTGTGAATGCCATCTGCGCCCCGGCAGGGGCCAAAGCTGCAGCAGGTTGTTCAAAGCAGCAAACTAGTGCAGTCATGTGGCATACTGGATGACTGCTCAGATAGCATTCAGGCATGCATGCACCACACATGCAAATGCTCAGAGCTACCATTACAATTGCTGCTAGTGGTACACACATGGCCCTGGAGTGTATCTGCTCAAATAGCACAGTTGTTATGCTCACAGTCGTTATTTTGCATATGCAATGCTGGTACCTGTCCCAAACTCGAAGGCACATAGGGGTTCAGTCTCTGTGTGCCAATAGAAGGGCCTGTTCTGTGCAGAAATCTCGCTGGTGTTGTTGTGTGAAACTGTTTCAACCACATCTGCAGCTCCTGAAGTTTGTTCCAGCTTGATGGGTACAAATGTCATGGCACCTCCCTTGTCTCTGGTAGTGTTGGGGTTTAGATTATGGTGAGCCCAGGGCACATGAGCTGCAGGGTGGTCAGGCACAACATGAACGCAGGTGAGTCGCTATCAGCAATTCATATCGGCACATGTGACCATATCACCACCAATGCGCAGACCAGTGATGGACACTGCTGGTGTTTCTTGAGGTAAAAAACCAGACTCCCCATGCATTCGACAAGCCCAGTGTGAATGTAGTGGTCGCTCAAGGGCCCAGATAATCATTACCGGCTGATATCTTGCATTTGCTGCTTGACAACAAGTACTGCAATGCTGGCAGAGCTCCATGCACAACAGCATACTGCACCACAGCCATCTTGGCCTGTCTGATCTGCTGGCTAGCTTCTCACCAGGATCGACCAAGTTCTCCACCAGTATGTCGTATGAGTACTCCAGCTCACGCCTGAACCACTTGATGCGCTTCCCACTGTCCCAGGATGCCTTCACCTCACTGGAAAGAGGTAAGGGCCGGGCAGCTGCAGCACCAGCAGCAGGTACAACAGCACATTCAATGAATGTCTGCAAACACTGTCCTGTAGCAGTGTTTTGGAGCTACTGCTTTTGCTGGTGTGTCTCACCAGCTTCAGCATCTGCTCCTGCTGTTGGCCATACCCAGATGAGCCCGTAAGCCTGTTGTGTAGGGTACTGCACTGCACATGCCCTCCTGGAGCTGCAAGCAGCTGCCTTGGACTTTGCATCCACGGCCTGCAATGCAGAATGCAACAACGGCGGCATGAAGCAACACTGCTGGTTTAACTGATGCGTGATATCACATGGCTCCTGCAGCAATGCCTTGCATTGTGAAAAGTCAACTGTTGCATGTATGCATGGCTGCAGGTCCAACTTGATCAACAGCTTGCTGCATCATATGGTGACCTGTGCTGCTGCTGAAGGTGACTGCTTTAAGGGGCTCCATACCTGGGGAATGTCAACACAAGCGCCAGCACCAGAGAATCTCCAACCTGTAGGCCAGTGAAAAGCTCAGACTGCTAAACTGAAGGTGCTGATTGGTGTCTACATGTGCTGGTGCATCCTCCACTGCCTGATACACCTGACTAACCTGATATTGAGACACTGTTGTCAAGAGGTAATGGCTGGCATAGAATACATAAGCTTTCGAACTTGAATGTTGACTATATTGTCAGCTTTCCTGCTTATCAAGTTGCTGGTTGAGCCAGCAAAATTTCATAAGCAGCAAAGCTGACAATACGTTCGACCACACTTTTCACCATGGGCCATACTTAGATACTGGCAGTGGTGACCCACCATGATAACTGCACATCAGTGTGCCATTGGCTGCAATACGGCCCTCGGACAATGGGGCGAGCCTGAGTTGTGAAGTTGTACACAGGCAAACACAGCAGTATTTGAGGCCATTGTCCAACAGAATGATACCATGATGAGCAGCTGATGCAGCTGCAGCCATGACCTGCAGCAACTTGGCATTCTAACGACGATGCACACAAGATAAGTTACAGGCATGCTGCATGCAGCGCTGCGGTTAATAGTTGCAAGCATGCGCGATGCACTACTGTTTTCTTGATATATGGACTAGTTCATCCTTGCCCACCCAGGCAAGTAGGTGATCTTGATTGAAATGATATACCTGTGAGGACAGGCATCATCAAAGCAGTGCCATGAGCCTTCTAAGTCTCTCCAAAGTACCAGCTCCCTCCCCAACAGCTGGACAGCATGAGGCCTGCCAGGGTTCAACTCATCAAGCACATGTACAGGATACCAATGGCTCAGCCACTGGAAGCTCTCGGTGCACTCGCCCTGCACTCTGGTGTCTTCTGTGGTGGTTGGTGCAGCAGCAGTTGCTGCTTCCAGCGTGAGCTCTTGCAGGTTGAGGCGCTGTTGTTGGTGATTAGCAGGTGCTGCTGGGTTGTTCACAGGTCTGTTGGGACGCGAGAAACAGGTCAGGTAAATCAGATGTGTGGTGGATGTGACAGAACAACTGCGTACACTGTGTATTGCTCGAAATGAGTTCCCAAGTTCAGTTGCAACACGACAGATGATGGCTCAACTGATCTGATCACATCATAGTTCCACTTGTGTAGATGTGAAGTGTAGATGTTAATAAGGGAATCGATGCAAGCAGGGTGAGTGAAGGCGATCGGAAGTGCTGGCGTACCTGCTCAGAGAGGCCAGTGATGTTGTGTGTTGATATCTCGCCCTGCTAGGCCTACACGCAGCCAAGGGCCGCACAGAAGGCGATCTATGCGACTGCGATATAGTAAGCTTATGCAGTCGCATGTTCATGAATGGCTCAACTACCTCGGGTTTGCGCTATTAGTGGCTGGTTCTACTGGGACTAGTTACGCGAGCAAAGCGCACAACATGTCAGGAACACCGGGAGCCTGTCTGCGCAGGGTCCGAGCTGCTGACCCGGTCTGAGCATGACACGGCGGGAATTTGAAGGTTGAACGAACACCGGACCCTACAGTCGATATTATCCAAATGCAGCACGTTGGCAACAAGTGTCAGCACCAATGATTCACACCAGTACCGATAGCTGCGATCAGAGGCCCATGCAGCCGGGCTGCAGATAGCCGGCTGCTGAAGGATCAATGTATTTGCAGCGTGCGCTGAGCAAAGGGCTTCTCACAGACTGCACTGCGGCGCAGATGCACACCATGTCTTTCATAATAGGCGGCCTGCCGCGGGCACTTCGGACAGGACTTGTGCTGTACCGTGAGCAGCTGAAGCAGACCTGGAACTGAAACAGACCTAGAACAGTACAGCACTGACATGTCACATTGCCATTGATAGGCCTTGTCACTGGGACTAGCACACCCAGACAACGATACTGATGATCACCTACCAATAGCACATATCCTTGACTTGTGGCATGCATACCAAAATGAAACTTTGCTGCAGTGAGTAGGAGGGCAATAACAGATCAAGTCCCAAAACATGTTGGTTGTTCACAGCTTGAGCAAGGCACCTTGACAATACAAACGTAATGGACCAAACCACAAAGCAGTTACTTTCAAGCATGCGCCCTCCTACAGCCGATCGCGTTGAGAACCCATAGCAACACCCCATGGTCAGTTTTGTGACCCAAGCCCTTCGTAATCGTAAACACATGCAACGCTTGGCTGCATTGCAGGTGGCTTGCCATCCACACAACAGAGATTTGCATCATGCACTTTCTGCCAACAGCAGGCACCATGGCTGACCCAAGAAAATATCTCATAAAACGGGGTGCTGTATCGCTGACAATGTATGATCTCACACGACCTGTTGAGTCTTGAGGGCTTTCTGCTTTGCATGGTCAGCCTCATGATCAGCTGACTCAATCTTTGCATACAATGCATCAATCTGGCTCTGCAGGCACCAACAATAGCAGCAGCACCAGCAACAGCACCAGCAACAGCAGCAAAGCCACCAGTGAGTAGTTGATTACTTACAATGCAGTCAGCAGCATGCAACCCTTTACACTGCCCAACGCAATACCGCACTACATGTGCGGTTGCGGCTTGTTGATAGCATGTCGGCCACAAGAAAAAATCATCAGGCCCTCAACAGACCTACCTGGTACCTCTTCTGCAGCTGTGGTCTCTTGAACTTGAATGTTGGTGTGAGGCAGTCATTGTCGACACTGAACTGCTCAGGCTCCAGGATGAGGTCCTTGATTGCCTCAAAGCCCTTGGTTCTGTTCTCCTTGCCAACAGACTTCAGCTCACCCAGCATCCATGACACAGCAGCAGGGTCAGCACACAACTCAGCAACACTGCCTGAAGGCAACAGGAACACAGAGGCAGACATAGCCGGGGTAAAGCATAAGTCGTACTGACATTGCAGGCAACCGATGCACTGCTAAACGACTAGCAAGTGAGGCTGGAGAGCAACTCAGAGCTGGACACGGTGCTTTTGCATCGCCTGTCCGGCCCCTGGCATCTTTCAGGGTCTGCCAATAATCGGCAGAATACTGCAGAGCTGACCTGTCTTGGCGTTGGCCTTTGCCCATTCCTGGATTGCCTCCTCTTTGGGCACCACAACAGCCACCAGGCAGTTCTTGAAGCTGTTACCATACACCCAGACCTGTCAATGTGCAGCAGCATCTTGATCAGCACACATACAGAGGAGAGCTGCCAGACCCGGTCAACAATACTTTCTGATGCATATCCTGGGCACCTGCCAGCTAATCCTCAAACACTGGCTTCACTAGCAGCATTGGATGTGTCTGCAGCAAGACCGTATGTGATGGGATCACAGACCTTTGTAGCAGGACCACCGTGCAGCGACAGCCATGTGTCAGACATTGTTAGCATGCAAGGCACTGACTGTGCAGTCCATAACCAACAGCAGTGTTTTGCGCCTGTATATGCAGAACTTTAAATTGGCAGCCCACCTGTTCTACGGCTGCTGCCTTCTTGTATATAGCTTCCAGCTTCTCCACTGCAATGTACTCGCCCTGACTGAGCTTGAAGATGTTTTTCTTGCGGTCAATGATCTTGAGGCCACCAGACGGCGTGATGACGCCAATGTCACCAGTGTGGAACCAGCCATCAGCATCAACCACTTCAGCAGTCTTGTCAGGCTGCAGGATATGACAACAGCAGCACAGCACATGTCTGAGACACAAGCCCTGCTGGAGAACAGTTGTAAAGTACAAAGGATTTGCTTCAGGAACCACCTACCGCCTGCACCTAGCCCCATCAGTCTGCATGCAGCCATCAGTTGTGGGCCTCAGAGTGGGCTATCTGCTGGGAAGACAGCAGTAGCCTTGTAGCCTACCTGCTTGTAGTAGCCGCTAAATATCTGTGGTCCCCTGATGAGCACCTCTCCTGCTGGCTCCTGGTCCTTTGTGGCGTCATAGTTCATTTCAGGCACTGACTCCAGGCGCAGCTCAGTGCAGGGGGTGCAGGGCCCATTGGTGGCATGCATGTCCCAGTTGTCAGGGACAGCGATGCAGCTAGCAGCACACGTCTCAGTGAGGCCATAACCCTGTTGAGGCAGCAACCGATGAAACAGGACAGGCGTCCTTGCTGTGCCTGCTGGCTGATGGCTTTGCAGGACTACATAGTATACTCACCAGTGGATGGCAGATTGCAGACATATGCAGCACCCTTGTAGGCACCAAACGCACGTGAGCCAATGTCACAGGTGTACCGGCTGCCCCATGGTGTATGATCTGAGTCCTGCAAAGACCATGCTCATGGGGTCACGACTCACCTGCTTCGCAGCAGACATCATACTACGTGTTCCAAGCAACAGGGGTTTATCAGAGGCTCAGCGCCAGCAACAACGCCCATTGCTTTTGTGCTACACCCACAAGGCTTACCTGCACCACTGGTGCGCACATGGCCACCTTGAGGAACTCCTCCACATGTGGAGCCAGGGGTGCGCCTCCACTGACCATAAGCCTCACACGCCCACCTAGACGCGCCTTGATCTTGCTAAACACTAGTGTGTCAAAGAAGGGAGCAGCCTGTGGCAGTTGACCAAGAACAATGCAGTTCTCAGCTTCATGTGTATGCCTACGGCTTTGCTATGGAAATATGGCATGTTTGGAGCCATGCAGCAGACCAAGAGCACTACCGTGCACACTATGCTAGTCAACTGCCCTGCATGGATTGGAGCAGCAACTCAACACATGCTGTTGGAGGATCAGCACTCCCTGTCATCAACCACTAGCCAGCAGCAGCCACCTAGGCCACATGTGACACCCACAGAGGCCATACAGGCCAAATCCCAGTACCTTGCTGTGAGAAACGCCTTGCTTGAGGTAGTACAGCTTGCGTGCAAAGCCCCAGTTGAAGAGCAGCTTCTTCAACCCTCCAGCGTCATTGATCTGCAGCAACATGAACACGTGTGTCGCTGAAGCAGCATTGTTACCCGCGTCAGTGTGTCTCACGTCTGAGGGGAGGGGGGAGAGCAGCAAGACCACCTACAACCACTGCACTGCAAGACATTGCTGTAGAAGATATGTTTGTGTACTGCAACATCTGAGTGTGCAACAGCAAAGTGCTGCGATGCAGCCTGGCAAATGCTGCTGCATCATCCGCTGAATGCAAGACATCCCAGTTCAGTCGGTGCGGCTATCAGCTCAAAATTTGCAGTCAGAAGTCATCAGCTCACAATTGTGTTGTGTCCACAATTACCTGATCCATGATCCTGCTGTAGATGCGATCATATACCCTCGGCACTCCCACAAACAATGTTGGCTTGAGCGCCCCTATGTCATCCACCAACAAATTGGTGTTGCCTTGGTAGTAGCCGATTGCTCCACCAAGAGCCAAGAACATCTCCTCCAGCGTCCTGTGCAGTTGGCAACAATTGGTTGCTTGGCAATAGTCAAGCAACAAGGCAAGGTAGTATTAGCCTGCAACAAGCTGGACTCCTTCTTAAATGAAGGTCACCAGCATTAATTCACACTGAAGCAAGTCAACCTTGACGCAAAAATGGATCCCCCAAATGTGGTTGGATTGCTATTCTCAAAAGTCCAGAACAGTATAGATCTGCAAGCATCTGCAGGACCAACCCCTGTGCCATTCACAGCACAATTGCAGGTGCAGATTTCTGCTCGTAACAAACTGAGTGACTGCTGAGTACAAAGCAGTCTGCCAGATGCTACCTAACTATTGTTACATAAATATGTCAAGACTGCTGCCTGTGCACGACGGCAAGCAGATGCTCAAGCTAATGGTCCCAGGAGTATCTATGGTGCTTCATGTCATATTGAAGCAAGCAACCTAGCAACACGCCAAAGTGGTGCAACATGCAAGGCCTGAGATGGTGTCTGCAGAAGCTGTCACACGCAATGCTCTGCCGCCTTGCCAAGCTGCTGCTGATGCTGGTTGTTGCTGTCCTCACCTGTCAAAGATGTGAGCCAGGGGCAGGTAGGACAGTGTAACATCACCAACTCCTATGTGCTCATCTGCAACATCCTCCAAGAAGGTCACAAGGCTTGTTACAGTAGCCACAACAGCACTGTGCTTCAACAACACTCCCTTGGGGTCGCCTGTAGACAGTACACACAATGTTGTCGTTGCTGTTCCGTGCAGTTAAGTAATCAACATCTCTCATCTGCATCTCTCAACTGAGCACCACGATTGTGCTTAGAACAGGTGTACCTGTTGGCGATGCTGAGAGATGCATGCTACTTGCACAACCACTTGACACCCCGCTGCAGATTATGCCCAAGATCGAGCACCATATATATGCTGTGCATCTACTGAGGTCTATAACTGAAAATTGGACAGGTATGTGGGCTGTTGCCATACTGTCATACACTGCACCGCACTGCGGGTGCCGCATGTCAGGATGTTAGCAGGATAGCAAGACTGCTAACATCCTGGACACCAGGCCTGAAGTGTGCCACTGATAGTCTTTTTAGTGATGCTGTTAGGCATGACTAGCTCAAGTACCTGTTGTTCCGCTGGTGTACATGATTGTGCAGTAGTCATCTGGCTTTGGTGGCACTGGCTCAGCGGGCTTGGTCTGCCCAGCTGACAGCAGCTCAGTGAATGACTGAACAGCAATGCCATGGCGCTTCAGAGCCTGCATACACATGACATAGAATCAGCGGCAGCAAACCATTTAACAGTTGCTTTGCCAATGTTATCTTCAGTGCTAGGGATAGCTTCCTGCGAGGCATCAGTGCTTGGAGCAGCCATTGCAGGGACTGCTGCGTCAATAACAGAAGGCACCATACTGTCAAACTCGCGTTATTGCCCCCTGCAGTGTAGCTTATTGCTTACATTTATATCTGCATTGCATGGACAACAGGGCCTGCTGGCACTTGCGACAACGCTAGAGTGAGGGTGCTACAGCTGTTGCTATCGAAGGCTGTGGTATCCTTGCACTGCAAATGTCTGAGCAGATACTCTGGCCTTGCTAGTTTCTGAATAAGGAGCCTGCATCCTGCTGACCAGATTGACCTGCGATGCCAGTGAAATGCTGGCGGACGATGTGCTGCTGTGACAAGAATGCCGGGTGTCTGCTGCCAGGACAACAGTTGGTGCAGCTGCTCTGCTGCGGTTGAACTGTCACCAGTAGGCCCCTTTACCTCAACTGCTTCAGCATTGCCCTCTCCCCAGTAAATCACGTTCTTGAAGCCCCCAGTGCTAAAGCCCTTCGCCGCTTTGGCCAGATGCCCCAGCTTCTTGCTGTCACAAAAAGCTGCCACTGCTTCCGAGTGGTTGATTATATACTCCACTGCATTCTCACCCAAGGTATCATACAGCGGCACACACTCATAACTCATGCGATTGCACGCCTGCAGCAAAAATTAGCAAGTGCAAGACTCACAATTTCGGCAAGGACCGTGTGCATGTCATCTGCTGATTGGCATGAAATTGCACTGGCGTCTGTAGTGTGGGGCCACTGCTCTGAATTGTCTCAGCTAAGCAGATGCATGCAGTGCCTGCATTATTCATGGCAGTGCAAGCGGTGCGGGAGTGATGACACATAGCCCTTACTGCAGTGTACTGCATCAAGGTGGCTTTATTAGGGCATGCGGCAGCTTGCTATGCACACGCCACAGACGTACGATGCATACATGATGGAAAATTCATGCTGACCTGCATGGCGATCATCCATTCAGGGCAGTTTACCCCATAAACGCCCACGCGATTGTCCTTTGAAAGGCCAAGCCCAGCAAGACCGGATGCAATGGCTTGGACCTTCTCATTGACCTCGTGGTACGTCATCCATTCATACTCCCCTGCTTTGCCGGTGGCTTTGTTGATAGGACGCCAGCCAAGGCACTTCTCTCCACTGTACTTGCTGACACTGTTCTGGAACAGCTCAAACAACGTGGTGGCTTCACTTTCAGGAAATTCTTTTTCGGCAATGACATTGCGATAGATCTTGCTGGCTGAGGGAGTATCCCCGCTTGCAGGTCTAATATCACCAACCGGCACGAGATACTGCCTTTTGGTCGTCATTGTGAAGGCAGTAACCACTAACCAAAGCTCAGTACAGCTTGTCCTGACGGCCCTGAGGCAATGAGCCTTACCCTCTAGCTCGTGAGCGCCATTTTGGCAATTTGGCTGGTCAGCTACCACGGCTCTGCAATTCCGCACCGTTGGCACACTATTATTGCGTTCATTAAGAATATCATGCTACGAGGCATGTTGCGGAACAGATGCATGCGTCTTTACCTGTCCAAATGCAGCCAGGCAGCTGATGCCATGGCAGCTGTGCAGGCTGCACGCCAAGAGCCCATGTTGTGCAGTGGCATGATTGGAAGCCGTAGTTATTTGGTATATGTCTTAATTGCACCAGCATGACAGTATGCGCACATCCAGTGGCCCGCGGCGCCTGCTGCTGTATCTGCCCTGTGCAAATAATCATCTTCACCACGCCTATATAACAGACAGATAGAGCTGGACGCAAGTGTTACAGCGGACACTGCGCCAAGGAAGCATAGTAGCCATCGGAACCGTACACCCCTCTTTCAGACAGGTGCACAGCAGGTACAACGTACTCCCCTAGATCTAGTGTCCCCCAATCCTGCAGCAGCTGCCGTCCATCAAAACCGTTGCGCTCCAATGCTACGCCTCGACCGCCTCCTCTGCCTCCTCTGCCGCCTCTACCTTCTCCCTTTCCACCTCTAGCTGCACCGTCTACTTGTGGCTGCTCTTTGTGTCTCCTATGGCGGGTATTAACTATTGTGCAGTGCAGCTTGACCGACTCGAACTGCCCCTGCAAGCACCACAGAAGTCAGCGCATTTGCCACAGCATTTCAACCAGCTGCATGGCTCGAATTTCTTTGACAGAAGTCGCAAGGCCTTGACCCCCATAGTGTACTCAGATTCTTGACAAGAGGCAGCTTGAGCAGTCCGTAGCAGAGGCCCAGCAACATACCACCCGCACATCAGCAAGCCATATCCCACAAACCCCTTACAACAGATACCAGAAGCCCACCGGCAGCATCAGGCCAGCTTCCTTAAACCTTTTTATCACCAAGTCACAGAGCTGCTGCACTGGCTGCTGTGCACCGGATGCATCCACAACTTTGAGGTACAGCACATGCATATCTGTTGGGTCATCTGACATATGATCTAGCCCAGAGAGCTGCAGCGTCAGAGGCTGCCCTTGCAGCAACTCCTGTACCTGCAGGGATGGCATGCATGCAGCAACATGAGATGCCGATAAGACCCAGGACTGACTGCAAGGCAGAAGAGAATGTCGAGCGTCCCTGAACAAGCCAGTAGCTTGACATTATACAACTACTAGTTCAGTGAAGTGCATTCCTTCCAGGTGGACAATCTTTCAGCTTCCGTGGCATACTGTTGTCCTGCTGTACGTACTCGACACTGATAAAATTTCTGACTCTTGTGGGCCAAAGGTATAAGAATGTGGCCGTATTTGCAAGGTCATGATCACAATCAGCAACTCCAATCCTCAATGATCCTGAAGTGCAGTTCTTGTAGTCCCTGATATTAGAGTTGCTAGCAGTATCAGAACACACACGTGAGCAAGTGACGTACATCATGATCCAATCCCTGGGGTCCCATCCACCCCCAGCCCCCAACAGCCCACCTGCTGCTGCATGCCTTGCAGTGTCTGTGCTGCCTTGTGCCTGTCCTCATCACTGTACAGTTTCAACATCAACAGAGTCAGATGCAGGGTCTTGGGTTTTATGAATATGCTGGGCTCAATGCCATTTTCCTGGGCCTTGGGATGAGCCAGCACCTGCACGATATGTTGAGAGGTCAAAGTGGACCTCAGTGCATGTACTACCAGGAGTACCAATACCATGGAGGCTGCTCAGAGACGCAGAAGCGGGCGCAAGGCTCTGCTGCAGATGACTGGTCACCTTGTCCTGAAACTCCTGCAACTTTGCTGCTGTCTGATTGTTACTTAGGGGCAGTGATATGAAGTGCGTGTAGTCCAACATCCGGCTGCTGATTGCACTCCTGATCTGCAGCTCCACTCTGGTCCTGGCGCTGCTGACAGCTGACTTGCTGGGCGCCTTGATGGTGATGGTTTCGCTTCTGCTGTTGCCTATCAGTCCTGTGGTGCTGCTTGGGGTCGCTGTGTTATGCTGCTGCTTTGCTGAACGCTGCTGAGACACTGCAGATTTCAAGTGGGCAGCAAGAATGCAGCAGGTGCAGCAGCCCTGTGTGCTGCAATCATGTGTAAAATGGGCAGGTTGCTAAGATATCCAGGATGCAAGATGCCACTTGTGCCGAGCTACTCGCATAATACCATTCACAGCACGGTGACACTGCAGTGATGGTTTATTGTGCAGGAGCCTCTGCTGCCATGTGATAGTGGCCACTGTAATTGAGCTCCAGATGCAGCTTCACAGCCTGTGCTTGCCTTGACCACTGCGCAAGAGATGCTCTCGCTGTCTTCATAATATTCCATACCCTGAGCATGCATTGTCATATACTGAGCCAGGACACTTACTTCTTGGGATGTGCAATGAGGCTCCGGTTGCTGCTTCTATCTCCTTCATCTTGCTGCCGCCCTTTCCAATAACAAATGGTAATACCTGGACAATGCAGGACACAATAGTCCTTTGTGCATGAGCATGACTGCCTCAGTACGTCTTCGCCGCGGTTGACAGTGGAGACTACAGCACACAAGCACACCAGCATGCGCTGCGGATTGAGTCGCTGTTGGCAAGTGCAGGGTAAAAGAGTGACACCAGCCCCAACACCCAACAACACGCACCTCAGAGTCAACCATCACGAGAGTCGTATGAGATTCACCCTCTTGGGATATCAGCGAGTCGTCTATGAGGTCTGTATCATCCTCTTCAAGCTGGTGCTCTTCTTGCCAGTCCATGTCCTCTGCCTCTTCTGCGTAATGATGCTGCACAGGCTTCCTGCCAATAGATCCCCTGACTCTGTACAAACGTCCATCTACTTGGAGCAGCTCGCACTCTACAACGTGAGCCATGGATTATCTGGCAGACCAGGTCGTACTGTATCTCAAGATACTAAAGCAATTTCTTTGCTCGCAAGCGGCAGTTTTTTGTGAGAGTTCCTCTGGACACATACTGATATCAATTACTGCTGCTAGCATCTACTGCTGCTGGTGGAAGTTGGTTTTGAGGGACTTGCCAGTTGGCCCAACCGTTGGGGTCGGCAAACGTCACGGCCATGCCTTGGCGGACCCCTTGCATCAACAGTACACGATGTCATCATCATGCACTCTAGTCTGCTGATCTGCATATGCATTGATGAGGGAGCATGCTTCGCCTCAGCCAGTAATGGTACTGTACCCGCTCCTTTTTCGCTTTTGGCTATGGACCTGGCGGATCCAATAGCAGCCTGCACAGAAAGGCTTTGTGAAGTGACTTTCATCAATCGATAGCAGCTGCTCAACGTTGCCTCATCGCAACAGCGGGAGGGATGGAGGAAGATGTGCAGGAGGTCCATAGCTTCAGCATCACCAAGGAAGTCTCACTGAGCTCAGATATCAAGATAGCATGTTGGTGCCCTACTATGGATCTCTGTGCTGTTGTCAGCACAGACGGTCAGCTGCACCTGCACAGAATGGACTGGCAACAGCTGTGGGCTGTCTCACCTGAAACTCTTATCACAGCCGTGTGCTGGCGTCCAGACGGTAAAGAGCTTGCAGCAGGTCATGCAAACGGTGCAATATCAATCCTAGACGTTGAGACAGGTGACGTCATAGCCGCACACAAAGTTCATTACGCTGGAATAGCCACAGTAGCCTGGTCTCCCCAAGCAGAGGACAGCACACGAACTGCCCCTTGCGCTTCCAAGCTGCAGCTCTTCGGCCCGCAGTACAGCGTTGCACCCCATCAGCGCTACATGCGATTGTTTGCACCTCCCATCCTAGAACCTTTTCCGTTGAACAGCCCAGAGACCCTGCCAAACCCATATGACTTCAGTTCTGAGGCAGCAGGAGCACCAGCTTGGCCACAGCAGCAAGAAGGGCTTAGTTTTCTAACAGCAGCAGATGTTCGCGGGGTCGTCAGCATCTGGCTGCAGGGTCAGGTGCAGATAGCGGAGGTCACAGCAGGCAACGTAAGCAGTAATTTAGCCTCAGGAGAAAGTGGTGCCGAGCGAGGAGAGGATGGTGAAGATCAGGAGCAGTACAAACTTCTATACGTGAGCTCATGTCTTCTTCATCATCTAACTAATATGCACAACCTCTGTATCATCAGAATAGTGTGCATTTTCCTGCAGGAATTGAACCCTTGCACTAGCAGCAGGCACATGGGATAGCTGCTATCCGGTCCTGCAGTTGCAGGTTCCTCATAAGTGCTGCAGCAGCCCCCCGCTGCCCCCGGCAGGAAACTGTTTCATGATGTCATCCTTGTGCTGCTCAAGAACAGCAGTATTATTGTAACAACAAGCAACAGAGCATCACTCTTCTGCTGCTGCTGCTGTTCTTCAGGTTGTGCCCAGCAGTCATCTGGAGCAGCTGGTAACAGTACACAGCTCATCAACAGGTGTGTCAATTGGACTTTGTCTGCTGAGTTGATTACAACTGTTACAGAGTCTCTCATCAGTTTGCAACATTGCTGCTGTCACTGCACAGCATTTTGTCAATGGCAAGCAGCAGTACAGTGCTTTCGCTCAGAGCCTGTGTGCACAGGCATGCTGTCTCAGTTTTGGGGCATCATTCAGCAGATGATAGGAACCTACTGACCTGTGTTATGCCAGCAGACTCCTGACTTATCTGGCATCTGCCTCTCTGCCTCATTGCTCCTGCTGCTGCTGCTGCTGCCATTGCTGCTGGTGCGCCTGTACCTGCAGGAGCCGTGTTGTTAGTGTCTCACTCTTTGCAGCTGATACAGCAGCATCAGAAGCCACTGCTGCAGTGCAGTGCACTGATCTCACAGCTGCAAACTTTCCTGAAGGCTGCTGTGAAGTGTGTTGTCAGCTGCGCCCAGGACTGGAGCAGCACCATGAGTGACTTCAAGAAGAGGTTTGACACACAGCTCAGGCAGGAGCTGGCAGATCAAGGGTCAACAGTGACAGGTGTGCCTGTTGGTCTTCTGGGGAATTTGCTTTATTGTGATGAGCCCAATCGCTACTTCTTGCTATCTTATTTGTTACGGTGTGGTGTCTAGGTGTTAAGTTGTGCTATGTTGTGCTTAGCAACAAGGACTGGAACACGATCATTGGCAGGGGCAAGAATGTACCACCACCACTGCTGCTGCTCTCAGTTCCCCAACAGGAGCTGCTGCTGCTGCTGGCCACCGGCAGCACCACGCCACCCTTGCAATCATTCCTAGGCAGCACTTTTGGCGAGGCGGGACTCCGGCGTCTGGCCCGGGCAGTAGACAGCACTGCCAGTGGTCTGCACACTGCTCTGCTGGAGAGGGTGATGCCGCTGGTGGAGCTGGTGCTGTTTCTGCTGGGGGAGTTGAGGGGTCTGGTGGTGTGTGGTGGGGGAGTTGAAGTGACGGCTGGGTCATGGATGGGACTTCAAGTGAGTGGCGGATCTGACACACTGCACCTATGTATCTGGCTGCCATTTTTGTATTGAAATGTAACATACTATCAGAAGTGTAACATGATGTGTAAGGAAACCGTCACTTATCTGCATCTTCCTTGTGTGTTGTTGCTGAATATTCCATAAGGGCACATGATGCCTGACCAGCAACAATGCACAAGGGAGGTGCAGGTAAATGATGGACTTCTCGTGAAGTGCGGACTCAACCTTGTGCTTGACACGACAAGCACCGGAAAAACACCTGTTGTTTTCTTGGCTTGCTTATTGGTGGCATTTTGTACCCACACTCTGACTGGCCTGATAGGTATGTGTGAGACACCAGGCAGCTCTGTGTTTCACTGCTGCTGGGTGTGGTTCATATGCAGGTTGAGCTGTTGCAGCAGCTGGAGTTGAATGCAGCAGCACTTCTGCTACGGACAGAGCAGCTGCGCCGGGCTGTAACAGTCATAACATGTCAGTACAGAGCCTTTTTCACCTGGCTGCTGAACACAATCAAACTGCTGGAGGGTCAAGAACCAAACCAAGAGGACAATGCAGATGGCAGCAGCAGCAGTGGCGGCAGTCTGTCGCTGCCAGTGTGTCGGGATGTATTGGCATTCCTAAAGGGTCAATTTGCGCATGACCCAGTTGGACCTGAGCTTGCGGTGAGCCGAGTGCTGTTGGATCAGAAGCTGCTTACCTGATGGAGGATCATCAAATCATGTGCCAATAAGTGGCAGCAAATAATCTCACAGAAGCAATCTCTCTTTGTGTTTGCAGCTGCATTGTTTGAGGAGCAGACACTCATAATAAATTGCATTTGCTGGCCTGCCTGTGGGACTGAAGGCAGATCATGGCATCCATCCCAGTCCTTCTGTTAATCCAGTGCTTCTGTTAACAAATGCATGTGTGTGTTTGTTCACTGCAGGGTGGGGCATTGAGTGAAGCTGCACAGGCACGTGCAGAAGACCTGTTTTATCAGGGGATCACGCCTGCTGAAACCCACAAACTTCTGGTGCTGCTGCTGCCCTGCTGCCCAAACATAGCTCTGGATCCAGGGCTGGCTAAGCATTCATCAGAAGGGATGGCGTATCCCTACTTACTGCCAACTTCACCACTGACAGCAACACTGAAAAGCCCGACTCAGCAGCAGCAGCAGCAATTACAGCAGCAGCAGCAGGAGCAGGTGTGTTCTCAGGAACTTGTAGAAAAAGCTGCAGTAGCATGCAGCAGAGGGCTAGCACAGCAGCTGAAGCATCTGCTGTCACTCTGTGACGAGGCATTTGAACAGCCGCTAAATGTTATCAGTCCCTCGATAACACCTTCATCACAGTTGTTGCTGCTGCCACCCACTGCTGACAGCGGCAGCAGCAGCAGCAGCAGTGGTTCATCTGTAGCGGTCGGGTATCCTCTACTACAACCCAAGTCATGTGTGGACCAGCACATGTACATCTGCTGCAAGGCACCTCCTGCTGCTGCTGGCAACCAACAGCAATTGCTCATTGTCAGAACACTTGCTGAGTCTCTCCACCACCAGCAGCAACAGCAGCAGCAGGGTCAAAAGCCTGCATTGAAAGCTGATGCATTGCTGCTGCAGCTCCCTGAGGGGCAGACAGCTGCAGCGTGGGCGTTTTACCAGCAGCAACAGGTGGCACTGCTGCTGCAGCAGGAATCTGGACCAGGTGGGTTTTGTCAAAAAGAGAGGCTTCGTAAAAAGGAGAGGCTTTTGGATAGTAAAAATGGCCTACATTGTCCAACCAGGTCATCTTAGGTCAGCAAGCCAGGAGTGTTGCTGCGCGTCAGCAGTGGTTTTTCCCTGTGCAAAGCAGCACAAGTGCCGGTGGCCTTGGTGGAACCTGCACAGGTGCAACACAGGCATGTGGATTGCAACACAGTGTATGACAGGCGTTTGTGTCGACCCTAGACTCCTGGTGTGCAGTCTCTCCATGCTTTATCTCTGATCATTTGTTTCATTTGTATGGCACCTGCAGGCGTGCTACACCTGCTGCAGCTGGCAGATGCCCCCTGGATCAATCTAAAGGAACCGCAGCAGCGGCCCTCAAACGGCAGCAGCGCTCTTGAACAGTGCATGCAGCAGCAGGCCGCAGTGCCAATATGTGATCTGCCAGGGCGCAGCAGGCAGCTGCAGCACGGTGTTACGAGTCAATTGGCGGTTAGCAGGTCTCGGGGTTTAGCCAGTTTGATGACTGACATGCAGCATCTTGTGCTGATTGACCTGGAAGAAGATGAGGAGCAGGGTGATGAAGATGCTGACGGCATGGAGGAAGAGTGATCTTTCAAGGTCGCACTTCTTAGTATGGTCTCCTGATGTGAGCCTGTCGAGCAGGAATATGAATGCACTTGTTTGAAAGATGTGGCACTGAGTATCCAAGCCCTAAGGGCTTTAGTTGGTAAAATGTAAATCTTGCTTCCTGCATAGCTCAGTGCCGACAACTGCCCACTTGCGATCTTTGTAGCACAGGTGCATGTGTCATTAGCATTGTGTGATGTAGCAGGTGCAGCCGATCCGATGAGCAGCATAGGCTTCTGTGAGTTACAGTAACTCATGCAGTACAGCCCCACTGGGTGGTAGGGTGCAGCGAAAAGATGCAGAAAGTGTTAAATGTGAACGTAGGAGTGCTCGGCCATGTGGACTGTGGGAAGACCAGCCTGGGTGCGTTTGCACTGGACCGTTCAGCTGCATCGCGGGGAAAAAGACAGCCTCCAAGCATCGTGCAGCAGCACCTGCGCATTTTTTTGAGATGTTTTGCAGAATTATCTGTGACTATGAGTATGACTGCCTGTACCGCAGTGGCTGCGCTATCGACGACTCTCAGTACTGCTGCATTAGACAAACATCCTCAAAGCAAAGAAAGGGGCATCACGCTTGATCTAGGCTTCTCGTCGTTTTCGGTGAGTGTTCATCAGCAGGTTTGAACAACCTTGATATCTGGTTCGTATACAGCGCACACATCAAACCGGCTGGCTAGTGAGCTGTGCAGCAGTGGCAGCAGAGGCCTAGCAACAATACATGCTTTTGTGCACAAGTCCATCAAATCAACATCAAGCTAGGTGGATTGAGAGCCTATCTTACTGCAGCTAAATGCTGCAGTGCCAACACTGAGCTGCTGCAGCAGTTGACCGGAGCTCCAAAAGAGGCTTCATTGCATTCAACTGCTCCTGCACTGCACAGCATCTGCTGCCACCAAATCAGTCAGTAAACTTCAGTTGTTTTAGACGCCATATTCTTCATAGATTCTATAAGATGCCAATCAGGCCACAAAGCAGCATATGTTTGTCTTCAGCTACTCCCACTGCTGATCAACCAGCTTGAACCAGTGCCTTGGACAACCGATACCTCAGCATCAACAGCTGGTACTGCTGGTTTTTTCAACAACAACACTATACATCGGAACATTGAGCTTTAAGTATCAACCTGTGCCCCAGGTGCCCCTGCCAGAGCAGCTGCACCACCTCCAAGGTTTCACTGGGCTTCAGTTCACCCTGGTGGACTGCCCAGGTCATGCATCCCTCATCAGGACCATCATAGGTGGCGCTCAGATCATCGACATCATGGTCCTGGTCATCGACGTCACAAAAGGTGTGCTATCGCTTGTGACTGGTAAAATCCATCCTACTGCTCTTTGCCGTGATCATACTTGGCCCTGATCAGTGAGACAGTCCACTGCACTGTGAGTTGTGCACATGGCACTGATCAACACACATCCCATTGTGCATCAACTTCTTTTCAAGCTCAATCCCGGCCATCCACGCTCAGAAAGCTTCGCCTGAAGACTGCCTGAAAGTGTGACTCATCTGCTTCTTTGACAGGCTTCCAGGCCCAGACTGCCGAGTGTCTGGTGGTTGGTGAGATTGCTGCCCGTGACCTGGTGGTGGCCCTCAACAAGGTGGACCAGCTGCCAGAGGCAATCAGGCCAAAGGCGGTCAAGAAAGCCACCAAACTCATCAGGGAGACTCTGGCTGCCACCAAGTTTGCAGGCGCCACAGTCATCCCGGTCAGTGCAAAGCCAGGCGAGTTACAACACACCTTGAAGACACCTATCTGCAGATGTCTCAATTCCCCTTTCTTCTGTGTTTCCTATTTTATATTTTACTCATCATTCTCCGTTTAGATTGACACTTGAAAGAAATAATTTTAAGCACCTCTGGGTCTCTGATCGTGTTAAAACACATAGCCTGTGACATGATCTGGCTGCTGGAGGTCACAGCAGCAAGCCAGACGCCTCAAAGTTTGGCAGCACAAGTACCATCAAACTAAAGATGTTTTGCACATTGAATGCAGAAGTCCTCCATGGCCTGATCGAGTGTCTCGGCAACAGTTGTTGTGTTTTGCGCTGAGAGGCCTGAACCACACGTGCACAATTGGGATAAGATTGTCCTTGTGCAGCAGTTGCTGCAGATCAATCGCATATGGCGTCATGCCAAGAATTATATGAGCAACTGAGAAAATAAACATGTAGATGTCATGCCGGCCGATTAGATTTGCATCATGAAACACAAGGCATTGGCCACGCAACATTCAAGCGTACTGAGCCTGTTGTTGCTGCTGCCGTTTACAGATCCAATGGGCATCCAGGAACTGAAGGACTGGCTTGTTGCAGGAGCCATTCAGCAGCACTCTCCAACAGCAGCAGCAGCTTCGATACGAGGCCATTCAGAGCAGCAGAAGCCGTTTCTTTTTGCCATAGATCACTGCTTTCCGGTCAAAGGCCAGGGAACTGTGATGACTGGGACTGTATTACAGGTAAACCTGCTGCTACTTCTTGGCCGCGCCTGGAAGCAAATCCGTCTGAATCAAAGGCATGTGCTTCTCAAATGTCCAGAACCCTAGGACAAGGCCTTCCCTTGCTGGTCAGCTGTGCAGCAAGCGCCGAGCAGACATGATTCAAGTGAAGCTAACTGCTGTATTGCAGCACTGCTATGCTAGGCCTGCCGACATGCCCCAGCTGGCCTGTTGCCAATATATGCTTGTCCAACTAGATTTAGTAAAAATGAAGAACGGATCACATGAGCCTGCATCGGAAAGTATATGAGGAGCCAGGGTCCAGATTGATGAATTGTTGGATATGCAGGGCGCTTGCAGCGTGAATGACGTGATTGAGCTGCCTGCCCTGAAAGTACAAAAGCAGATCAAGTCAATGCAGATGTTCCACAAGCCTGTAACACAAGTTCAACAAGGTGACAGAGCAGCAATCTGTGTCACACAACTGAATGCCAAACTTGTAGAGCGGGGTCTTGCAGCAGCACCAGGGACTGTACCGACATTCTCGGCTGCAGTAGCAGCAGTAGACAAGATTAGGTTTTATTCTGGAGTGGTTCAAGGGAAGGCCAAGTATCATATGAGCATAGGGCATGCAACTGTGATGGCAGAAGTGCTGTTCTTTGGAATGCCTGACAACCCAAACACGACCCAGGCAGGTAGGACTGCTGAGTTTTGATGCCCGCACCCGCAGAGAGGCACAGCTGAAGACCTGGCTCTGAGTGTATCATTCAATCCCCATGTGGATGTGCATCAATGGCAACAAAGTACAGGCCAGGGCAGTGTAAAAGTTTGAATGCTACTGCTACATTGTTGCAAGCAGAGATATATACGTGCCAGGCAGATGCATGCCAGTTGGTACAAAGCCACACTATATGCATGTAATCACCTGTCGAGGCAGCTGGTCCAGGGTGTGCAAAGAGAGAGCTGAAGTTATATTCAAATAATCACGCATATGTGTGTGCTGTAGATGCTCTCCAGCTCATGATATCCTCGCTCAACAAAACAGCCCTGAATGAGGCAGCACCAGCCTTCGACTTCAAGCAGCAATACATACAGCAGGACGAGCTGTTTGGCTTAGAGGGCAGACCCCTGGCAGTAGCAGCACCAGCTGGCAGTAGCAGTGAGCAGCAGCAGAGACATCACTTTGGACCACAGTGGGCTCTACTACGGTTTGACCAGCCTGTGACAGCACCTCAGGTGAACCAACACTTGTTTGTGGACCACATTATGTTCACAGCCGCACTGTGTTGACGTTGACTGAACCACAATGAGTGACTTTCTGAGCACCAACGGTTGAGTTCTCCTGGGTTGGCAGGTTGCACACTGTTATGTAGTGTTGTACAGTGTGGTACATGTGGAGAGTACAACAGACTTGTCAAGGTCAGTGAGCCTGTTGTGGGGTTACAGATCACTGCACAATATAGTAAGAACGTTACCACTAGACATCATCAGCAGTTGCCAGAGTACTTGCAAAACAACCGTTGCAGGACTCTGTTGTGATTGGTGCCCGGTTGGATGTGGATTCTGCTGGGGAGTCCTGTCGGCTGGCATTCTATGGTCGGCTGGCAGCCAGTCTAGGAGGAGGAAGTCAACAAGAGCTGGAGCAACTGCAGGTCTACAAGGTGAGTGGCCGCTGCTCTGAGACAGTTAGCTGTTACATCCTCAAGGCAACAAGCTTGCACAGGGCGGGCTATTGCCTTGGGCACTGTCACAAGGCTCGTAACTGAAGCCCCGTGCTTGTTTCTTGCTTGATGAGATTGCATGGCAAAGTGAAATGACTGTGATAATCACCGGCTGTAATTGAAGCGGATAATAACGTTATCAGTGGTCACCATGGCCAGAAGCTGATAGGGGATGCATTCATAGCAGACCAGTTGTGATCAGTCTGTGGCTGTTTCCCTAACTCCAGCTCATTGCAAGATTGTGTGTTAACACAGCAGCTGCTGCTGTATGTCTGCTGCAGCTGAAAGAGCGGCAAGGTGCCATCGAGCGCATTTCACCAGATGGGTTCTCAGCAATCTGCAAAGGGATGTTCAAGAAAGAAACAGACATGGCTCTATTTGAAGGGATGCAAGTAACAACTGGCCGCAGTGAAGAGGGCTACATAGAAGGCAAGTTTGGCATGTCTGGGAAGTTCAAGGTGCAGTTTGTACCACCGGGACTGCAGCAAGGTCAGCGGAGTGCAGCTGACAACGTACTATATCTGCGGTTCAAGCGGTTTCTGTCTGATCATGCCAAGCATAGAATACGACAATGACAGTTGTCACAAATTTGTGATGTACCCAAACTGGAGACGAAACCCTGTCCTGCAGATGCCCTGTATTGCCTGCAGGTCAGTTGTTATACTGTCATTTGGTGAGCTCGGTAATCATTGTTTGTCCTCTGCGGTAACTTCTAAGCAGCAGCATACATGTACACACAGTTGGTTGTATGTTGTCAGACAGACAGTCTCTCTAGAGTCTCTCAGATCTAGCTCTATGACGTTATAAGAATACATGTGTCATTATTGGTATTTTGGCGACAGTTACCAAGTCTTCTCTGACAGTTAGGAGGTTATCCTTGTCCTGACAGTTGTTCTGCATGATGGTCATCATCGCTGTAGCAGTGCGTATCATCACAAGGCTTGAATTACGTCGTCCAGTGAACATGTGTCTTGGTGGAAGCAGTTGCTTCATCTGCAAAGGCTCCAAAGGGTTGGACAGTGCATATAAGGGCGGTGAGGTTAAGTTGCTACTTGCCAGTCCAGACTCTGGACTTTCAGAGTCAGAAAGAAGCCTGGCAGTCACTGGACGGGTCAACTGGCAGCAGCACTGCACAGGCAAGATTGATTGAAATGTGCAAGGCAACAGTCAAAGCCAGGTTGGCCAGGTGGTATGGTATGGTATGGTATGGTATGGTATGGTATGGTATGGTACGGTGTGGTACGGTGTGGTACGGTGTGGTACGGTGTGGTACGGTGTGGTACGGTGTGGTACGGTGTGGTACGGTGTGGTACGGTGTGGTACGGTGTGGTACGGTGTGGTACGGTGTGGTATGGTAATGCTGACTTGCACACGATCATGCTAGCATGCTGCTAGCCCATAGTATGGGCTTTCAAAGCCCAATGCTGCCATGCCTACATAATAGACCTTGTGCCATTTTGGGAGTAACAACCCTCATATCTGCTGCATTGGTGTCAGTCAGCCGGCTACTAACTGATGTGCATTCGCAGCGGAGCGTGAGGGTATTAACATGCAGTGTTTCTCAGCGGATCACGGACCAGCCACAGACAGGCAATCAACTAGTTCTGGGGTCAAGGGACGTCACCAGGGCTGCTCTCCACAGTTAGCAATGGGTGCGTTGGCCTGCAGCTGGATAAGGCAGCCTTAGTAAACCTTATAAATAATTAGTAATTACCAAGTTACCAAGTTACTAAGTTACCACCCAGACAGCTTTGCGCCTTGTGGCGTGGATGAGGCATAGGTTATTTAACATGTTTGAATCATTTCGTATGATTGTTGCCATCGTTCTGGAACACTCTGTTGCGCGCACTAGCGTCTAAGCTTCCTGCAGGCCCTGGTTGTGTAGACCGTCTATAGACGGTGTAGCTACTGGACGGTGTAGTGGGGGCGAAGCGGCATTGAAAGGTCGATTTGAGTGCATGCTTGTCACTTGCGTCTGTGTGTGCTCGTGCGTTGCAGGCATCTCAAAACATGCGTTGCTAGAGTCGCGACTATAAATTTATGGCCAGTCACAAGAGAATGCCGGTAGCGTTCGAAACACGCTGAGACTGTGTTTCTCACACATATGCAGAGTCTTGTAGCTCTAGACCTGGCCACAGCCCGGCTGAGATGCTGGCTGATAGCCGTCAACTACTGTGTCCGCTGTGAAGCTAGTTGCTGCACAGTACTGGTTGAAGAGGCTCAGAGGCAGCCTCAGGCTGCAACAAGCTGCTGCAACTGCTGTATCAATTGGTCCACTGCCACGACTTCTTCCGTCTTTGCCGCCATGTCCTTCACCTTCACCACGCCCTGCTTCAGCTCATCATCCCCAAACAGCACCTGCACATGATGCACAACAAATCCCTGAGACCTAAGACCCACCTCAGCTACTTTGCGGCATTCAAACATGTACATCACTGCAACTGGTACACGATGCCAATAGCCACGACAAGTCTGCAACTGGTCTTGTAGTGGTATGTTATGCACAAGCCTGGATTCATCGTGTGCCCCAGCAGCAAAGGACAAATGGTATGCATGTCACAGTGGCAGTCGGTACCAATGGGTCTGATCATTGTATTGTCGAAAAATGGATGCAACAGCTAGTGCTATCCCTAGCCAACTCAGCCGGCAGCCCAGCCTGCCTGCCTTGCCTGTTCGGTGCATTTACTCCATTCCCTGCAGCTGTTGAAACACAGCCTTTCCACAGCAGTCACAGCAGACTGCATTGCTCACCATGTAAGGGATGCCCTGCTCCAGTGCATACCCCAGCTGATCACCCATCTTAGGGTTTGGCTTAAACCCAAACTCAGCCTTGATGCCTGCAGCCCACAGCTTACTGCACAACTCCATACGCTTCACCTACGGCAGCAACAGTGACAGCAGCAGCAGCAGTCACTGTACAGCATCCTTGAGGCCTGTCTGTATCCACACACCTGTCTTATTGGACCTTGATCCGGGTAATCACAGCCGACTGTCCTGCACCAGAACAGCAAGCTGCTGCTTCACACAGCTGACTGCCCGGCTTTCGCACAGAATCAACAGCATGCTGCAACAGCTGTGGAGCCCAAAGCATATCTTCTGGTACCATTGCATGCGATTGACGCCACAGCTCAGCACAGGCATAAGTCGAGCATTCTCTGACGCCAGCGGGAGGCATCAGTAGCGAGTTGTAGCCAAAACAGCCATGCTAGCTAGGTCCTGCCCACCTGCATGCCATTGCCAATGCTGGCTACTAGCACTTGTGTTTCGGTTGCCCTGATGGCAGTTCCACTCTCTGCTGCCCGAGCACGAGCCTGGGCCTCCATGATGGCAAACACGCGCTCAATACCTATGGACACGCCCACTGCAGGGACATCCTTGCCACTGAACATGCCAACCAGCTTGTCATAGCGGCCACCTGCGGTGTAGAGACGGAGTGGGGTTGTATCACTGACTGTAAAGCCGTGGACATGCACGCAGCGCCACACCATACCAAAGTCTATCACAAATCCTTGTATCATGGAGTTGATGGCTCTGTCACTCGTGCATCAAGGCCAGTTCTCAACATACCAAGTCTGCCAAACCAGCTGGAGTGTGACAAGGCAGTGTCGTGTGTGAGGCGCGCACCTGCTGCAATACTGCCCACGTTCCCACCCTCAAGCACCGCTTCATAAATCACGCCTGTGTAGTAATCCAAGCCACGGGCTAAGCTCAAGTCAAAGCTGATGGGCCCAAGGGCACCAAAAGCTTCCAGGTAGTCAAACAGCATTGACAGCTCAGCAAGTGCAGCAGCAGAGTCTGGGTGCTGAGCCAGCGGGTGATCTGGAGCTGTGAGAACAGACAGCAGCTCTCGCGGCTGACCCCTGCAACAAACAGTAGCAAGCTCCGATCAAGCACAGGTTGACTGCATCCTGATTGACAGCATAAATGACCAATCCAAGTCCCCCATGCTGCAGAATCGAGGAGTCAGTTGTGAATAAAACTGATCTGGCAGCTGACACGCAATGATCTGAGCAGCACGTGGGTGGTGGTGGTGGTGGTGTGTGTGTGTGTGTGGGGGGGGGGGGGGGGG
>JABEVS010000178.1:54566-88271 GCA_018290735.1 Coelastrella sp. MACC-549 | reverse complement strand
GAAGGGGGGAGCAATACAAGACAGCCTGCATTATGGCTTGGATCTCCTCCTCTCTTACTTGAGCACTACAAACTGGCCGATGACGTCAGCTACTTCTCCTGGCAGCCCCTTCTCATCCACCATCTCAGCACGTACCACGTCCCAGGGCTCCTTGTCAAGCTTGTCTATGGCACTGCAAGCAGCACAAAATCGATCAAACATGAGTGATGCATGGCGTTGCCACAGAGACAAGAATAAAAGGTCCATATCAGCAACACTGCTGCAAACTGACAGCAACAAATGCGCACAAACAATGGCAAGTGCTGGCAAGTCAAAAGAAATAGAGATGAAGCTGCGACATGGGCATTTACCCAGGCTATTTTTCATGAACAGCCATCTCAGGTGTCTGCAGACAGCTGCTTATCACTTGCAACATGTCAGGTGGCTGGTCATGGCAGACAGCCTGAGCAACCAGATAAACACCCGCATGCTTTATAAGCAACACTGTCGGGAAGCTGCAGCAGCTGCTAACAGGTAGTCAATGCTTCAGTCCCGTCCTGATTCTGCGCTGGTACATTTTCAAGAGCTCCATGCTGCATATCAGCAACATCCTTACATACACCAAATGCAGCGGCGCAACACACCTGCAAATTGGTCTGAACTTCTGTGATGGCACGCCTGCAATGGCCAACATGGCATCCAGCAACCTCCTGTGGTTGAGCTTCACGGTGAATTTGCCCAACTGCAGGTCTGACAGGATTTCCACCAGCACCTTGAGCACCTCTGCATCAGGCACCATCACAGCATAGCTGCCAGCAATATCAAAGTCACACTGGAAGAATTCCCTGCAAGCAGCAGACACACGGTGGTCTGTAGCATGCGGGTATGCAGTGCCTGCTACTGGAGTTCATCCAGCCTGCAGGCACCCCAGCTATGGAGACAAACAGCGCCGTCCCTGCGATGTCATTTGCTTCACTTCAGGGCACACCTTTTACAGTACAGACTTGGCGAATCAGTGCACCTTGCCTTTGCTCTCTGCAGACAAGTCTGCTGGCCAGACAGATTGTTGGCTGGCACTATTGACTACGAGCACAGCATGCTGCACAGGAAGAAAAGAGGAGCGTCTGCTGTGAGGATGTGCAGAGGCTCACCCACCATTACTGTTGAATTGTTGACACCAACAAGTCTCAGTGACTGTGCCCAGAGATTTGATCACAATGACACTTTGGAACCAATTATTTGAAGGAGGAAATGTCTGCAAAGTTCCAAGGTGCCAGCACCTGGTCATGTGTCTGTGCCAGAGGCCAGCCACCCTGTAAACCCAGATCTGCGCCAGATTCCATGAAAGCAATGGCCTACTTGACCAACAGAACATCCAAAAACAACAGTAAATTCAAGTATGGAAAGGATCATTGACGTTCAATCCCTGTAGGTCATGACCCCATCACACCACTCACCTGAAGCGACCCCTGTTGAGCTGTGGCTGGTCACGTCTGTACACCTTCCCTATGTGGTACCGCTTGATGTTCCCGATGGCATTGACTGCCACATAACGGGCAAAGGGTACGGTCAGATCATAACGCAAACTCAGCAACTCACCACCCTGCAGGCAGCAGACGGTCCAGGTTTCACTTTGTGGAGTTGAGAAATGGAAACACATGTGATGCTTCCATTGCTGTCACCAGCTGCTCAATCATGCCTGGCTGCAAAGAGAAAGTCTCTTTTGAAACACGACATGGGTGATGTTGCAATGTGGATGTTGCACCGCCGATATATTGAAGCTGTTGTCAGGGTGCCTAGCACAGACCTGCTTTGATTACGACAATCAGCATATTGGATATAAGCAGGCCTGTAATAGGCACCCTTGCGCAGCTAATGTATACTCTGTTGTTTCAAGGGGGAGTTGCTGAGGGCCCTGCCAGAACATGTGCTTGTACAACTTGGAGCCCTTGAGCCTGAGCCAACAGCGAGCCCCCTACCTGATCAGCCAAGTCATAGATGAGTTTGGAGTCTTCGCCGTACTTGCCCATGAGCGTCTCACGCAGCTCAAATACGGGGGTGTCTATGGCCACAGCACCTGCAATACAGATCCACAATTGGCCGGAAAAGGTGACTGTTTCCTTTGCAAATTCACAAATGACAGGCAGACAGCAGCCTGGCAGGTTGGCTGTGGATTCTGTAGGTTGCTTCGCATGATGCATCAAGGTGAGCAGCACAGTTGTCCCATAATCAACATGTTATCTTGGAGACTCCTGGTAGGAGCAACAAGGTCAAAACACCTGGTCTGTTGCTGTTGGATTGAGGAGGTGTAGCATCTAGGGGGGCAGGGGCAGTCTAAGCGAGTAAGCCTGGATGTTTTGGAAATCGAACGTCACGATGCCTCTTTAAGACATTGGTAATAATGCCCAAAGCAGCCTCAAACCTCACCATGCCTCTTGAATACGTTGGTAATGATGCCAAAAGCAGCTTCCCTGATAGCCATTTGATCTGGCAAAAAGTCACGAGCTCCCTTGGCAACCTTGGGTTTCCTGCGAGCTTGATTTGCTTCCACAACCACCTTCAAATCCTCCAGTAGCTTCACAGCAGCTGCTTCATGAGCTGTTATGACGGCCTCAGCTGCCTCCACGCCAACCGTTACTGACAAAATAACATCACCTGCAGCTAGCTGCCCATCTGCTGACACTAATAATGTCCCAGAGGGACCCACACTGCTGCTGCTGCCAGCTGCTGCTGCAGCTGCTGCTACTGCTTTTTCTAGGTGCGCCCGAACTACTGCACAGCCCTTTCCTATGACGACACCAGCTGTCCCCTTCTTATCTTTCTTCTTGTCCTTCTTCTTGTTCTCTTTGTCATCCTGCTGCTGCTGTTCTGCTGCATTTCCATCTGCTGCTGCCTCAGGTGCATTGCCCTGCACAGCAGTACATGACTTTCCATTCTTCTACGGCGCATAATGGCCCAACTGGTGTACCATTATTGCAGCAAAAAACCTGAAGAGCACATAAAAAAGATGTGCACAAATGGACAGCAGCCCCAGGCTACATTTGGACAGATACGTAACTCAAAAAGTGAAACTACAACAGTATTGCTCTCACCTCTAGGAGCCGGAGGACTGCTACCGCTGCTAATCCCTCGACCGCTGCTGCCCGCTGCAGTGCATCCAGCGCTGACGCTGCTGCTAATGCTGCTCGCAACCCTAAAGTCTGCTGCTTTGCCACATCAGCAGTACCCAGCAGCTCTCCACCCACTGCTGCTACCTGCTGCTGTGCTGCAGCCAGAGCCCCATCAGCTGCTGCTGCTGCCAGCTGCTGTAGCTGGGGTTGTACAGCAGCAGGGGTGGCAGCTAGGACCTGAACCCTGCTGAGCGTGCTGTGTGCTAAAGTGAGTAAACCATGAGCGAGGTCCAGAAGGGCTGGAGCTAGGGTGGGGCTCAGGATGTTACCACTGCTGCCAGCCTGCAGCAGACAAAAGGAGAAATGCCAAAAGTTTTGGCATAGAGATGTTGAAAACACACCTTGGAGGAGCACTCTTCACCAAGTGGGGTGAGTGCATTTGCAGCAAAAGAATCTGAGATATCCACAACTGTAGTAACCCAGCTATGTACTAGCCTGTTGAGCAATGTGGATGGTGCTCAGCTTGCAGGCAAACACAGGTGCTCAGGGTAAAAAGAGTTTAGCTTTGTTGCGTTCATGAGGTGCAAGCACCCTCGCACAAGAGGTGTCAGAAGGTAAAGCTAGCTCATCAGCACACCTGTGTCAGCATTGGCCAGCAAATGGGTCACCAGCAACACAACACAGTACACACACAAAGGATACCACAGACGACGATGCTGCGTGCTTAGGTGAATTAATACCAACGCATATGAGTCAGCAGTGAAGGAGCTTGGCACAACTTCTAAGCAGGGCGGCACAGAGAGGCAAACACAAACTGTTAAGCACAGCATTCTGCAGACACCAGTGGGCTGCAGTGCATGTGCAGTAACGGATTAACACAGAGATAGGCTTTAGGTGTTCAGATTACGATAGCTTTGTTGCGTTCAACGGGCTGGTATAGCCCTCGCACAAGAGGTGTCAGAAGGTAAAGCTAGCTCATCAGCACACCTGCGCCAGCCAGATCAGACCTTAACCACAGCGCAGCCCACACAAGCACAATACTGGCTGCAGCAAGTACTGCTTGATCACTGAAGACGGTATGAGGACCATTTTTTTGAGCATACAAGCACACAAGCCAGTGCAACAATAAGCCTGACACAAGCGATGACCATTTGACACTGCAGGGCAGGGGTGGTTTCAAGTGCTATGTGGGTGTTCAGGGATAAAGAGCTTTGTTGCGTTCATGGGGCGCAAGCACCCTCGCACAAGAGGTGTCAGAAGGTAAAGCTAGCTCATCAACACACCCGGACACCGTCAGACATCCACCAACAGTCCGTGCTTACAAAGAAACACACGTTGAGCTGCACATATCACAAATTGGCATCAGCCATCCATGTTGCAGGTTGAAGTGGCCAGATGGATATGCTTGAGCATCAGTAAGTGACCATTCTGGCTGTGCTACTGCCAGTGACACACGCTTTGCTCACCTTGACTGGCAATGCTGCGCTTTGTACCTCGGGCCTCACAGTGGCGTACGCCACGCCAATGATGTCCGCTGCTGCACCCAGCACCTGCCAACAGCCAGGAGAGCAGACAGTCACCAACAAGCTTTGCAGGAACTCCAAATAAAATCCAATGCCATGTTCCGTAAAGCCCTGAACGACCCTACTGCTGCTGCTGCTGCTGCTGCTGCTGCTGGTGGATTGTGTTGCTGAGCACTGTACCAGCGACCCCTGTCAGGCCATGTCGCCAAGACAAAGACTTGACACACAGCCAAATGCTCCTGCTGCTGCCAAGATGGACAACTTAGGCAGGGAAGCTGCTTACCTGTGGCAGGCTGCTGTAGAGTGCCTGGTGTTCTGCTGGCATGCCCTTCCTGGGTGTTGTCTTGCTTCCATCCAGCAGGCCCCGCAACTCATCTGCTGCTGCAATAGCACCCTTGTAGCCCAGGGACTCGACAACCTCAGGCTCAAATGACTTCAACTGCAGTACAATGTTGCAACGATGAAAAACCAGGTTCCAGCAGACAGCAGAAATCCAAGGGGAATGCTGCTGCTATTCAATGCGGTGGGTGGGTGATGGGTTGAGAGAGAGCAGCTGTGTTCCCTGATTGACCTCCTGACTGTGGCAAAGACACTGAAGAAGGTGTCTATCCGCTGAATATACTTCTTTGTTATCTAGAGGGCTGGTATTCGGTTTTGGCTATGCTATGGAGTGTATCAAGTAGAAGTGATAGTGTGCCCTCTACCACCGCAAGGAACTTTAGTAAGCAACATTAGCCCTTATCATGGGCGCAGAACAAGTCCCTTGCTGCAACCAGGACTGCTGCTTATCCTAATCCCAGGGCTCGATCCCTATGCTACACAGTGGGCTTGGCTTCAGCTCACCTGAGCACCAGCCGCTTCACAGCTGAGTGCTGCTATTGCTGTGATCACTGTTAGCAGCTTCTTCGCACCAACAATCACAAGGGATGCCACGCCAGCTGACGCCGATGCACCACTGCAGATTGCAACCCTCTCTGCAGCGCTGACGCCAGGTAGCTGCATGCCTGCTGACTCAACAGCTGCAGAAGACGCTAGCTGTCCGTCAGCTGCATTTGTAATGCAGCTGCCATGGCCTTTGCAGGCATCTGCAATGGCCTCAAGGGCAGCTGCATCACTGGTTGCAGGGAGGCAAGGGGTTACACCCTGGTTGAGCAACTCCTTTATGAATTCAGCCACCTGTAGCCTCACACCACTTTTGCCGTTCATTAGCGACATAAGGCGCGTGACAAGGACAGCTCGTGCCTGCTCGAGGTTGAGATGCAGCTGACCATCAACTGCAACTGTCTGCTCTCCAGAGGGCTCTGCTTCAAAGGACTTGGGAGGCGGAGACTCTTTCTTAATACGCTCTAATCCTGCTGTATCAAGTGCGATCTGCAGCCCTAGTGCGACCTTCACTACATCGTCTAGACCTGGCTGCTGGCCTATGCCACCGACAGCAAACGCCTTGTGCGCCATGGCAGACAGTTACACGGTCTGTTTTGTTACGTAAGGCGATGCACTTCTCAAAAGGAGGTATGTAAACGTTCAAGGGCACCCAGTTCCAGGAGGCACTCCTCGCCCCGCACGAACAATAAGGCAGCACACACACACAGCTGATGGCGCATCAGCATCTTCAACAAATGCCATATGGCACATCTGAGCCACGCCCCAAACAGGTAGTCAAGAAGACCACTTATCCGAGTTGCATTGTAACAACAGCAGGAAGGTTGAACCCCAGGTGCCCAAGACCCACACGACATTGTCCTGGCCTGCGCAGCCTGCTGGCAGCCATGCTGCGACAGTTGCGAGAAGCAGGTACCAGCCTTGTACGTCACTGAGGACAGAATGATTGTGGTGCAGGCTACTCATTGCTACGTGCTGCTCCAAGCTTGTCCTGCTGATCCCTGTGTTACCTGTGTAAGAGCAGACAAGAGAACACGGTATATATAGACTCTGTAGTGTACTGTAATGACACAACCGCTGATTCTCAGCCAACAAACAGCCCATGATACGGCTTAGCTGTTATGCTGGCACGGCTCCTCCTGCAGCAACACACAGTGACTGGCATTCAGTACCAGCAACACAGAGCAGATGAAACATGCATGTGATATACTGGGCCAAAGCTCCCTGCAAGTTGGGCCAGGCATCATCATCATACAGTTCGCATGTACAGGTTGCCCATGTCACGGCACAGGCCAGTACTGGCAGCCTAATATCCAAACAGCAAGACAACCCACAGCTGGCACAATATACCACACTGGCAGAGTCAGGGGGATGTGTTGCAACAAAGCTGCAAACCGTGCTGCACTCAGCAACGAAGCTCCACCAACTGCAGGATGAATAGCCATGCTGCCAGTGCTGCTGCACAAATAACACCCGGCACATGGCTCGATGCCTGTTACATCAGGCACAGCATGGCCCTTGGCACAGAGGTGCACATCTAGACAATGGTATGCACACAACAGGCCATCTGCATGGACAGACAGACTGTCAGGTTGAACATCAATTCATGCATGAGCCACCACTACAAGATACAGAGCATGCACTCAGGTTACTGTCTAACCTAGCACGCTGAGGCTTTCCCTTGCGCCTGTGACCAACCGCCTTGGGTGAGCCACCACCCACAGGGCTAGTGGGACTGACAGGCATGCCTTCGCTATTGCTGCTGTGTTTCAGTGACTTGAAAGTGCCAACACAACAAGAAATGACTTGTGCATTGAGAGCACAAAAGCCCCAGCAGGTAAAGGCAGTGTTATTGAACCCCCTGCATGATAAAACATATGCAACACTGAACCCGCATCAACACTGAACTGCCGAAAGCCTTGCATGCAGCGAGTCTTAGCTGCTCTGCTGTTGTTGCGGCAAGGTGCTATGGGCCTTAGCACCTCGCCGCAACAACAGCAGAGCAGCCAAGACTAGCTAAGGCCTCTGCTCCTGCAGTCTCCTGATCAGCACTGCCCAGCCGTGAAAGCTTTCCTAGGTGGCATCACCAATGCTGCGTCCCTCAGTCTGTATGTCTCACTCTCTCGTAAGACCTGCAGCTCTTGGAAACTCTTGGCTGTGAGCACTGCTGTTTCTCTTTCTCTCCCTCTCAGGCGCACTCATTGCCTACCAAATCTGAGGTATGTCAACCTGTAGTGTGGATAGCAGCTGCAAGGCTGTCATGTACAACACTTGTTGCGTCTTGTGCTGAATTTGGTCTATTTGTATCTCCAGCTGCTGCAGCCGCTTGCTACTTCTGAGGCTTTGTTTGTATGACTACTGTGCCACTGTTTGTCCCATCACCTACTATAGTTTGACAGGCAAGACGCCAGCTCTCAGGCTTCTGCAGGTACAGACACATTGATACAGACATGAGTTTAACAACAAGGGTTGCAATACGCTACAGAGCAGCTGCACGGCTGCCTGTGCAGACAAGGTCAGAAAGCACTTGGGTGTAAGCAATGCTCCAGCACACATCTTTTGTACACTGACAGCTCATCCGGCACTTTGGGACCTGTTGTTGTGCAGATGTGCCTGTTGAAGAAGCAAACAGCTGGGACTCCAGGTGAGGAGACAGGCAAAGTGGCAACCTAGAGTGCTGCAGGAGCAGGATTGTCCGCAACCACAACCGCTGTAATTAGCGACTTGCAGCTCAAATTTGCACAGAAAAACTTCTGTCACTCTCAGGTTGCGCCTGACCTTGTTGAGCTTCTTGTCTTCGGTTGCTGTGCGCTCTGAGAGCAGCTCTGCGCCCTCTTTCACCTGCAACAGTCACACAGCATTACCATGGGCAGCTCAGAAAGTCCCACAGACACACCACATGGCAGGCTATGTCAATAGCTTTACCAGCTGTGTAGGCCGCTCAGAGCAACACTGTCGAGCTAAAATAATGCCAGCACCTGCCTTGCGATTCCAGTCAACAGCCAGTAATGTTCCAGACGAGTTGCAGGACACAACAAAGCCTTGGTTGAATGTGGGCAGTGACATTTACAGTGTCCCTATGCGCAAGTGCTGTGCCCTGTGAGGGCAGGATGACATCAAAGCACTACCTGTACAATGCATGTGCCACATTGCCCAGCACCACCACACGACCAGATCTTGCCCCAAGTGGTGTACAGATCGACCTGGAGACAAGATAAACACTGTCTGATAGATAGATGTATAAACTTTGCTGTGCGCCCCTTCGAGCGATGCAATAGCAATGGTAATATGCAGTAGCAGTAGCAATAGCAATAGCATTGTATTATGATTCTGTCTATGGACCCGGCCTGGCTGTTCCAGCACATGGCATGGATTTCTGATAAGCAGCTATGAGGACACCAGTGGAGATTATTCTGGGCTGTTGAAGCACAGCATTATGGAATGCCAGCATCTGCACTGTGTTTGCCATGGCATCTGAACTTGCTGATGGCTCAATTTCTTTTATTGTCTGCTGCAGTCAGGTGATTGCAGCTGTCGTGCACACCTTGTTGTCCAACATCTGAGCTCTTAGCTGGTCCCCCGAAGGACAATCGATTCTGACTGTTTCTGACCCATCTTGTACAAACTTGATTGTGATTGTGGGCTCAACGCTACTGACACAGATGCGTGTTTGTGGTCGGACTGCCCTGTTGCCAGTCAGGCCCCTGAGTGCTGGCTGCATGCGCCTGCTGACGCCTACATGAGACTGAGTGGGCAATTCAAGATGCTGTGGTAGCATGCTGTCAGCAATCAGCTGGGATCGGGGTACACCCAGAAGAAGAGTGGCTGAGGACGGTCACCCGAGCGATCCCTTGACTTATGAAGGACAGAAAAGGTCGAGATGCACGAGAGAGATAGAGTGGACTAGAGCAATGTCCCTTCTCGATGCTGAAACTGCAGGAACGTATGTTGCCGCTGCCCGCTAGATAGCTACTAGGCGACGTATCTGGCAAGGGAGAATACAGAGCAATCGGACTGCGCAATGATTCTGCAGATGATATTCAGTGCCAAAGTGGACCCATCGGGACGAGTTGTACGGATTCAGGTGCCCATTCTCCTGCGCAAGAAGTCACAATACCACCAAACCAGGCAACTACCCATCTGCTTGCTCAATCTCCACCTTTCTTAGCCCTGAATACATCCCGCAGCTCCTTGAACCGTTTGAAGCAGGCTGCTTTGCCCTTGCCAGGCACCACAGCAGCAATCCGCTCCCATCTATCAGGCAATTCTTTCCCAAACTGCTTCAACGCTTGCACCAAGGCTAGCTCCTGTTCTTCTGTCCACTCTCCTGACTCCGCTACCACCTTCTTGGGCTTAGGCGCCGCTGCAGCGTCTGCTGTCGGTGCTGCCGCTGATGGTTTGCTGCCACTGGTACTTGCGTCTGGTACTGCCGTGCTACTGCTTGATGTGCTGCACACAGCACTGCTACTACTGCTATCACCAGCTGCAGCTGCTGCTTCCGCGTCCAACTTTATCTGAACATACGAGCAGTACACAGCAGAATAGGTTTTTGGCATCACTTGGGCACGTTATTCCATACTCCAACATAGTTGCAAGCACTTGAAGGTTACATCCAGGCCAAGCCAGGGTCTTCTTTTGCTGCCTTGCAGCTTGCCTAGTCCAGCAGGACGCATCGCAGTGCAAGCTGTTCACAATAGTACCCTTACTATTCTGCAAAGGAAAGAGGCTGTGCTCAACATAGTGCTATTGTGAACTCCTGACAGTCCCAAACTGCTGAGCTGACTGCCCACCTGCACATCAGTAAACGCCATGTCTCTGGTGTCTGCTGATGATGTGACCTCTGCTCTCTTCTTAGCCGCCCCCTTCCAATCCTCCTGCTTTTGCATCCTGGTGCTGCTGGCACCCTGGTGCTCCTTCACCATCAGCAGCACCTCCTCGAGCGTCCGCGTGCGCACATACGCTGCCACCTGCACAGGATCACCCAATCTGATCAGGAACACTTGCCCATCATGATGATCAGGATCAGCCATCATCCTAGAGTGATCTGCTACTGCGGTACTGCTTCCTCATCAGCCTGCTGCCCCAAAGGTGCAGGAGACACAGCAGCAGTTCCTGCAAGAAACCCCCGCCCCTGAACTTCCAGCGATGTAGGTCCTTACATCACGTCCCTGGCAGCCACTTCAAGAAATTTCAATTGTGCAAGGCGGGGAGCGACAGTGCCAATTGTCACAGAAAATGACATTTCCTTGGTGCAGCTGTCATCTTGAGTGTACCTGCTCCCATCTCCTGGGTGTTCCCATTGGGAATTTCTTCACTGCTTTGTCCAGCATCCTCAGCTCATCATCAGACCACTCACTCATCTCCTTGACCTTCTTGGCATGATCACGCTTGGCCATGTCCTGCAAGAATCACAAGCTCACAAGATAAATACAGAGAGTGGCAGAGAGAGATGAATAAACCTAGTATATAATGTTAAAAACAGAAAGACTCATATGTATAGAGAGACAAAATCAAGATGGTGATTTTGCTGAATGTTGAGACAAATCTACAGTAGTACTGCACAGCTACAGGGCTGACTCTCTCTCTCTCTCTCTCTGACAGCAGACTTGAGCATGCAATCCAAACATGCTCATATGTCAACACAACTTGTCACACACCTTCAGAGCTTGTTCGGCTTCTTTCTTTTTCTGTTCCCGCTCTGCTGCTTCCTGCTCTGCTTGCGACTGCAAGTTCCTCACTGCAGCTGTCAGAACTGCTGCTTGGCCTGCAGCATCAAGCCCGGCTGCTGATGCTGCATCACACACCTGCTGCAATTGTTGCAGGTCCAGCGACTGACACAGTTTTTCAGTGTCATCTGTCACAGCAACAGGCACAAGAAGATTGGGTCATCAACAACACCAAAACTAAACCAGCTAAACGCATTTGCCACAGCACTTCAACTTGCTGCATGGCTCAATATCTTCACAACAGCATGATGTTGGAGCTGCACAAGACACTGACAGTGCAGCAAGGCACATTACAGGTACCGCACCTGGCGATCATAATCTGTGCGTGTATGCCATGATCATGATTATAACAGTTACAACAGAAGCGGCAGCTCACCTTCATCAAGCAACCGCTGCTGCTGCTGGTCACCGCCAGCTGCAATGGCACGCAGTCTCTGTCGCTCCTTCTTCATGAGTTTCTTTTCTGCTTCTCGGGCTTTCTTGGCCTCTGCAGCTGCTGCTTTTGCTGCCGCCTCCTCAGCACGCCTGAAGTAACATACAAGCCTGTGTCAGACACCAATAGGACCTCTTCCATGCACCAGTACCAACACGGCAATTACCACTGACTGAGGAACAACAGAAGCTGAGCATGAAAGACAGTCTGAAAAGTGCCTTTAAGATCCTCCAGCAGAAAGTGCAGCCCTGGAGGCTCTATCCCTCGCCACTCTGGCTGTCACAGGACAGGGTGACCCCTGACGACACACCTGCGAGCCTCTTCCTCTTCTTTCTGCCGCTGCTCCTCCTCCAGCTGCAGCCTGCGTGCCTCAGCCTTCTCAGCCTTCTTGCGCTCGCTGCAAGGTGACAACAGTGAACAGGTCAGGTGGCCACGTCAGGTGAATGACAGTTTATATGCTGATGTAATAATAATTAAGGGTTTCACCAACATCAGCACTCATGAGATGTTGATGTAACAATGGCACTATCTTGCTGCCAGCCACTTAACAGCATGTGCCTCCAGGGCCCTAGCCCAAGGGTTTAGTCCACAAGCTGGTCGGAGTGTAACTCCATGGAAGTTTTGAGCTGACAACTCAGCCTAACTGCATGTATACTCTCCAGGGATCTAGTCCACATAGAGAGTTGCAGGCAACAAATCAACAGGCCAAAATGTGTTGCTGCTCTGCCTTTACAGTCAGATTGTCTACACAGATGGCTGGGCAACCCTCACCGTTCAGCTGCCTGCTGCTGCTTGTATGCCATAACTCTTGGGTCCAATCTGTAAGCAGCATCAACAAACTCCCTCAGCCGCCGGGCCTCATCCTTCTTGCCCTTCTCACGAAGTTTTGAGTTCATCCTGCAAGCCATACATCAACACACCAGATGGTCAAAACAGTGAAGAGGAGGCTACTCATCAAACTGTCAAGCAGACCATACTCATCAGAGTCGTTCACTGCCACCAGCAATTTGCACATTGTACATAGCAACCAGCAGAACTTCTTGCTACATATGGCATATGCCTTGTACTAGATGGCTGTACACAAACCTTTCGATCCATCTCCTGTGTTCTCTGCTCTCTGCCCCTTCAACGTCCTCTTCATCTGGATGTGGGAACTCTCTCCAACTCTTAAAGGAATACCAAAAGTCGTAGAACTTGCTGACGTCATCATAAGAGGTCGACTCGTCACCGACATCAGGTACCTTGGAATCAACCGACCAGCGGGCATTGCGCCGGAACGCCGGAGCAAATACCTGCAGGCCAATGCATTGTGGATCTGTCTTATTGGACAGCATAGTGTGTGTGTCAAGTGGGCTGCAGCGGTAACATCACATGCAGTTGCTGATCATCTACTCAGTGTTTTCACCGATGATCAACAGTGCTGCTGACATCACGCATCATCAGGTACAGACCAAACAAAAACTCAGGTACTGACCAGATGGAAAATCTGATTGAGCTGCAGAAGCCTCTCTGCTCTTCAAGAGTTTTAACAGTTATAACAAATGTAAGCACCTTGAAAAAGTCAGCAGGGTCGCAGTCCAGCGGCAGACTGTCATCAAACTCATCAGTACTATCATACTCGCGGCGCTTGGCGGGGTCTGAGAGCGTGTCATATGCCTCTTGAATCTTCTTGAAGTACTCCTCTGCTTCTGTTTTCTTCACCTCGCAGTCCACGCCCACAAGCTTCTTATCTGGGTGGTGCTCTAAGCAGGCCTTGCGGTAAGCTGCAGAGCAGACAGCACATGCAGCAGTCAGCTTGGCGACAGTGCATGCAACCATTCCAGCATTTAGTTGCGCCACAGCTGCAGCAGTAGATGATACATGTGTAACTCTATTCTACCCACAACTGCAGCAGTGGATAATGCAGCTGTGATTAGCGATGGACCACTTCCAGCTGCTGCTGTGTCATTTGCTTGCACATGGGCCCTCTTGCACTTGGGGCCAGGAGAGTTGTCTGCTGCTGCATAGACTGATCATCTGACGGCATTGTACTTGATGAACAGAAGGCTTACCTTGTTTTAGCTGGGCCTCTGTTGCCATGAACCTTTCATGCTGCAGGCCCAGCAATGCGTAATAGTCTTCATCTTTGCCCTTCACCTGCATCAAAAAACACAGTATGCAGCACGGGATCAGCAGCAAGACGGCCATACAATTGGCTCTAAGCTGAAAGCCGGCTGCTGTGGAGCCGTTGCCAATCCTGTGGTCAAGATTGCAGATGAGCTGCAGCTGCTACTGCGCTCCTGCTAACACACTGCAAATGATGCTTTTCAATGCCTGTGCTTGTGATTTGATGTGGTAACAGGACCTAGCTTCCCTTTTCACTTAGTGCTTGTTTTACATGCATGATGGATGCAAAAGCCCGAGTAGCTTAGAGGTAGCTACTTGTGTGCTGCCAGGCAACTGCTGCTGCTTCAGGAGGGGGCTCCTTGAGGAGAGGATCTGAATCGTGATGTATAGTGAATCCGTTTCCATTGTATTTGTAGCACCTGATCACAGCACTGGGCTACTGCTGCATAGGCAGTAGCTGGGATCATGGACTCCCACATTGGGTATAATGCACCGTTCATGTTGGCAGTGCCGATGAAGGACAGCAGCTGTGCTGACAGAGATGGTTGACATGCACGACGTGCTTCCCACCTGTTTCTTCTTAGCTTTAGACTTCTTCCAACTGACACCAGGAGGCGGCTGCAGGTCATCTAGACCGCTGCCTACACTGCTGCTGGGGTGCACACCCCTGCCGTTTGCTGCGTTGCTGCTGGAGCTGTCGTCATCATCGCTACTGCTGGCCTCTGCTGCAGGTGGGTCTGCAGGACAGCAAAAGCAGCTAATCTTTGTCAGCCTTGATGCATGCAAACACGCATGGCGTGCAGCAGCTGTGAACAATACCTAGGAATGCATGTTCAGGAAAGCCGACTGCACCATCGTGGTCCCATATCTGATGTAATGCTTTCTTACTTCCACTGTTTGAATGCTTGCTCTGTTTCTGTCCCTGCCGAATTGCTGTGCAGCATGTCAACGCCCTATTTGATTGACACAGATCACGGCTGATGCCAGCAATGGCAGGTGGAGTGTGAATCAGGCACAGGCTCAGGCTGGCTGAAAACTGCAAACAGTGCTGCTTCCCCACATCAGGGCTGTCATTGCTGCAGTTTGCAGGAAGAAAACCTACAACACAAGGTGACACAACTCACCAATTAGTCCCTGCTGCAGCAACACCTTGTAATGGAACAGGTGACCCACAGGCTCTTTTCTACTGTATGGCACTGGCCCTGCCACTGCACAGACGACGCTGCTGCCCGCCGCTGCTGTCTCATCGTACTCCAGCAGAAGCATCTTTTTACGTGCCATTACGCTAGATATGCGAGCAAAAGCAAACGGAGCACCTTTCGCGGCGGCCTGAACGGGGCGTCCACGGGAGTAGCACAGGTAAGCAAGTCAGATCAGCAGCTTTAAGATGCAAAGTAATCTATTGCACGTCCGGACAGAACAAAAGATGGGTGCCTGCCGAAGGACTAGTGCTAGGCCTGGAACAGCCTGCACATGCAAGAAAGATCCACTGGTCCCAGGAGAGTATCAATAACACAAATTCCGGTGATATTTAACACTAGAGGGGGACCTGCGAGGTAAGCATGGCAGTTGAGTCCCAGCAGTACAACCCTTTCAACTTCTGGCCAGAGACCGATTGCTGTGCCAGCTGACCGGCAACCACAAGGACGAACTTCAGCGCTAGGCTTCATGTACGGTGACCAAAACAGGTGGTGACTCCTGTTCCTGGCTCAGCACCTTCGACCAACTTGAAGTTGTGGCAGGATCACATCTCGCTAGCCTGAGGCTTGACCATGGTGGTGCAACACCACTGTCAATGGGTGGCACCGAGCCAGCACGAGAGCAGACCACATGAAAATTTCAGGTCACCCGGATACCAAAGGCGCTCTCTGTCTGAGTTGCTGCCATCTTTCCATCCCAAAGATGATGCCTCTGCTCATCCTTTCTGAGCTTTGCCTCCTGTTCAGCTTCCTTCAGGTAAGCCTTGGTGACGTCAGGTAACTGCAGAAATGACCAAGGCGTGTCTTGGAATGCACATGGCTATGCCTTCTGTAAGCACAGATAAGATGACTGGCATAAGTACACAGCTGATGCCAGCCAGTACGAAGGTGATCACCACACCTGTTGTCTGCAAGTCCCTGATCACAACCAACCACAACCATCTGGGCTGCCGGTTGGGCAATGGTATTCTTTCATGAATGAATGTGCCATTAGACAGCCAGGACAAAGGTTGGCTTTTAAGCCCAGTGTACCTTGAGCTGGTTTCCTGGAGTTCTGTTCTTGGCATTCCGCCATGTCACGTCTGCACTGCCTTCAAGCAGAGCTCGGCACGCCTACAGGACAGCCAGCAGCTGGTGTGAACACCGCTGAAGATGGATTTTCACATATGCAATGGCTGTGCAACTTTGTGGATGTCACTAGCTGCATATGAGCGGTTCTTCAAGGACAAGTTGTCATCATAATACATGGCATCTGATCACACTTGACTGAGGGTTAAGTGTTGGCTCGGCAAAGAGTAGCCAGCCTCATTATCAGTTACGGCCCATTCATGTGTAGTTATCAGTTACGGCCCATTCATGTGTAGACTTACCCCAATGTGTCCTGCCCTAGCAGCTATGTGTAGTGCTGTATCACCCTCCTTGTTGACAGCGTTGCCAGGGACCCCAACTGTGAGCAGTGCTGCCACTAGCCCAGGTTGATCTTCACAACCCAAAACAGCATTGTGCAGGGGTGTATTGCCAGCAGCATCCTGCAAACCACAACATCCATCAAAGCTGTAGAGGGACTTGAAGTGATCATGGACGACAATACAACAGGTGTCAGGATTTGAGGCTGACTGCATGCACCAGGCCACCTTCAGCAGCAGCTAAACAGTGCTGCAGACGACTTGCAAAGAATAGCTGAGCCGGCTGTTGTGTTACAGGACACCTGCAAGCGTTGTTTGCTAGGATCTTAATGCCATTATTTGCCTAGAGCTGGAGTCGCTTCCTGCCCACCTGTTGTGCTGCAGGGTGCTCCCCTGTAGTCTTTACCAGATAGGCAACTGCTGTCTTGTACTGCTTAAGGCCCAGCAGTCCATTGAAGCTCAGGGGTTGTGAGGTTTTGGCAGCAGCAGCGGCCTCCAGCAGCAGGTCTGTTGACACCAGAGACACCAACTGTAAAACAAGAGACACATGCCCAAACTGGTCAAGTGATGAGGCAAGTGCAGGTTGGGTTGCCTGCATCAGGAGATGAGCTGCTCACAGAAAACCAACAAAGTACCAAGTAGAGCACCTCTGTTGCTCACCGGCACAATATGCACTGTTGCGTCAGCGGTAGACCTACGCTTATTCATATTCAATACAACACACATTGCTCTCAAGCCGCAGTGGCAGTTGCAGCAACACACAAATCCTGGCCCAACGCAGTTTATGGCATGTCACACCTGTGCGGTAATCGTGTCTGAAATTGTTCCGGACAAGCCCTTCACCAGCAGGGGTGCAGCAAGCTGCGCCGGCACTTTGGGCTTCTGCTGCAGCACCAGACCCAGCATGCTGAGATTAGCTGCTGATTCCCCCTCTGCTGTGACTTTGCTCGATTCACAGCCAGCCAGCACGGCTGCTGCTGCAATTGACACTGCCGACTCCCCCTCTGCATTAAATGCGTCAACACTGCAGGCCTCTGGCATAGACCCTGCAGAGCTTAACAAAGCCTTCGCCAGCTCTAAGCCCTTCATATCACCCAGCTTAACAGCCATGATAAGGGGTGTACTGCCGGTTGCTTTGCTGTGCACTGCTGCTGATGCTCCTGCAGCCAGAAGTGCTGACACAAGCTCTAGATCTGGTGCAGGGCTGCTGCATGCCAGTAGCAGTGCTGTCTCTCCATCTTCAGCCTGCAAATAGAAGTCCAGTACGTCTTTTGCTGTTGTTCTCACTCATGCCTTGCTACAAACCACAAGTCCCTGCCTAAAGATAACACAATTGATACGTTCGCAAATCATCTGCCCTTAGATCAAAGGGCACAGCACAGCCGCCTGACATCATACCAGCTAGGGGAAAGCCGCCGCCGCTAAGCTTATTTGTTGAAATTATGCCTTGGAGGCAGTATGCGCAGCAGCTGGTCACCCCTTTTTTTCTGCACCGGCCGGGTACACACTCTCCTGCTGACAGAGGGTCCCAGAAGCCTCCAGAGATAATTCTACAAACTCACCTGTGCATTGACATTGCAGTCGTCCCGCCTGAGTAGCTGCTTGGCATCTGCCCAAGCACCCCTCTGCAGCAGCCTCATCAGAGGGGTGAACCCAGCAGCATCCTGCAATAACAGCAAGCGATGGATCCACGGCAGCACTGTGGGCATGCCTGCTATGGCAGAGTAGAAGGAATATCCTAGGCCAGTTGCAGTCCAGCATAATGATGATCCTATGCCAGTAACAGTCTTGTCTCATGACAAGACCATCAGTAAGCATCTACAGGCTGCTGAAAGTTGGTAGCATTGAGTGCTGATCTCGGTACGGCGCCACCCCACAAGCACCACTGCTTACAGTTGCATGTAAGTGACTTTAGCGGTTCTAGTGACTGCAAAGGGTATAGTTACCACAGATGTATGTATACTCGCAACCTTGTCTGCTGCTAGCAGTGATAGTATAGAGGTGTATTAGCTGATAGACCCCTACCTGCTGCGACAGTAACTCTGGTGCCTGCTGCAGTAGCACGTGTACCACATGCATGAAGCTCTTGCAGCGGGTGCAGTTCTGGCATGCAGCATGCAGTGGACTGTAGCCTGGACTCTGATCTGTTGCAAGCGCGCCTTTCAACAGCAGGAGCTGCAGGAGTGTCACATTACCTGCTGCGGCTGCCTCATGCAGAGGGGTTTCTCTGCTGTCATTGCATGCTTGTATATCAATGGTGTTCTGCCGCAACAGGAGCTCTTCACACAGCAGTGAGGCAGCGGGGCATGCACATTAGCCAGAGCTGGCTGGTGGTGCTACTACGCCTGAGCAAGTATCAATCAAATCCGAGCGCTAATGATGTCGCTGGCATGCCAAGTGCCGCGTGATGTCGTGTTAGAAACGCTGTCATACCTGCTAATTTTGAGCTGGCATCTGTTTCAAGCCCAGCCAGCCAGTGCAGTGGAGTCTTGCCCTTGCTGTCCCTGCTATTGACATCTGCTCCAGATTTTAGTAGCAATGCTGCGATCTCAATGCTGCCGACTGCAATAGCCTTATGCAGGAGCGTATACACCAAGTTATGCTGGCTGGGGTCTATGTATCTCTGATTTGGCTTCTCCTTCTTGAGCCTGTCTTCTACTGCTTTCACCTTCTTTGCTGTGATGTCCTTTACGAAGCCCAAAGCGGGTGTCGACGACATGATGCCAGCAAACTAGACAAATGTAATCATCGGAACTCGCACTGTAAGTTCAGGGGTCCAGATGCACAAGCGTGTGAAGAAGCTGCAGTGTCATGCCACTGTGCACAGCAGCATGTCGTCCGGAAGTCTTGTACTCAATCTGCCTGGCATACTGATTCATACACATACAAGTCACAAATGTAATTCGCAATGTATCTTGGCCGGTGAGATCAGTTGAAACGCCGGTTGACCCCGCTGAATTTGGCGCGATGACCCTTGTAACTTTGAGCAGCACTGGGGCGATGCGAAGACCATTCGAGTGCAATACAAGGAGATCATGGTCAGTAACAAAGAAAGCGCCTAAGCTGGGATTTTTCAAAAGGCCTCTTTGGTATGGCGATCACAAAGTGGGCCCACCAGGCGACCCTGATCAATATCAGCCGACCACAGAAAGCAGTAGAGAAGCTTTAAGCTGACGCACAAGATCAAGCATCAACTTGAGCTGCTCAACGTGCCTAACACGGAGCCCTGCCAGTTGGCAACCGCCAGGCAGGACTAAAGCAGCATATGTTTGACCACAATGTATGTACGCACTTGCTGACCTGCTGTTAGCGGTCTTCTGCACCAATACACAAGATTATCACAAGAAATGTGCCCTCAACAGCCTGATAATGAGACTGCTCCTTTGGCTGTTATTGTACTGTACAAATGGGCATATCACAGAGCCATGCACAACACAAGCCTTACAGTGCATTGCTCTGACAAGACTGCCATGCAACAGCCGAAAGATGCTAGAACTTACAGCAGTAACAGGTTACAAGTACACACCTTCTATCTGTGACGTTACCACCTCTCTGCATACAGGACACACAGGCTGAGCACGCACGACACTACGCCACTCTCTGCTGGTCATTGCCTTTTCCTGCAGCTCAACGGCACACTCCGCGCACAGCACTAGATGCTTGCAGGGAAGCAGCAGGACACTCCTTGGAGCGTCCAGGCATATTATGCATGCCAGCTGCTGCCTAGTGTCAGCTGCATCATCCAGCACAGTCCTACCCCCAGCTCCTGCCGCTGCTTCCTGCTCAAGACTGACATGGCCATTTGCTGTGGACCTATTGCCGCTGCTTGCTCCGTATTCAACTCTATGTGCTGTCGCAGCACCCGCTCGGACGCTCAAACTGCCACCGTTATTGTAACTCTGATCACTGCTGCCCACAACACCCAACCCACTGCTGGAAACTCCTTGATGTCGCTGCTGTGCTCGCTGCTGCTTCTGTTGCTGCATGGTTCTAGTGCTGCTGCTTTGGGTGGTGCTGACATACCCAGGTCTGCCTGGCAACTGAGCTGGAGCCGCCGGAGGCCCTTCTGCTTGTGCTCTACTGATCAGGTCCTCAAACTCCAAAATGCTGTCTACAACATCATTGCCACCTGCACTGTATCCCGCTGTAATTGCTTGCAGGGTCCGCTGCTTGAGCTCCTGTACTTGCAGTGACAGTTGCCGTAACAGCCAGTCCCCATAACCATACCGTCTGACAATTCCTGCAGGACAACACAGAATGAGAACCCTGAAGGTGAGTCCTCCTCACACAAAAGAACAGGAACACATGCTGAAATCTTTCAGTGCTGCATTCTGCTCAAGTCGGTACCAAGCAAACAGCCCCTTCATCTCAGCAGGAGTCTTGGTCCTCTTGCCATGCTGAACCTTGAGGCCAGCACCACACCTGTGAGTTGGCGGCGGGTGTGCGAATCAAGTAACAACTCATCTATTGCTCGCTGCAAGCCATGCTGATACCACATCATCCAAGGAGCTAATGGGCCACTATGCACATCTTCTTCATAATCCATCTGTGCTGGTGCCGCTTGTGCTGCTGCTGTGAGGTCTGAAGGACGGGTTTGTGCTGGTGATGCTGGTGGTACTGCAGCAGCAGCTGATGATGATGATGCTGGCTGGCTGCGCCCAATATGATCTACACTAGCTGGTGCTGCTGATGCCCTTGCTGCTGGTGCTGCTGGTGCTGCACGAGGAGGTAGTGACGTCCATGATTGGCTCCCTCCTGCTGATGCTGCTGTTGCTGCTGCTGTTGGTGCACCACTTCCTGCTGTCCCTGCAAACAGCCTTGCTGGAGGTGGTGCTGGTGCTGGTTGTGCCCATGATAGCTGTGGCGACTGTACCGCTGACTGAGCAGCAGCAGCAGGGACATCACGGGGTGGAGGTGGCGGTGGCACTGGAACATTGTGTTGTACAGCAACTGCTACACCTAATGGCCCAGCTGTTGCAGTTTGCCCTGACGTTAGCTGTTGCTGTAGCGCTGATGAAGCTGGTGGTGGCAGCCACAGGGTAGGTGGGATCTGCTGAAAAGCTGTTGAGCTAACCCCTGGTCTGCTGCAGCAGGTGGTACCAGCAGCATGTCCTCTGCCGCTGCCGCCAGATAGAGGATGCTGGAGTAAGCTATGTCTTGCTGCATGAGGTCTAGTTAGGGGCGGTGGTGGTGGTTGAAACACGACTGGCACTGCTGCGGGTGCAATGGGTGCCCCATAAACCACAGGAGCATGTGGCACAGGCACTTGCTGAGGCAGATACCTTGGAGGCATCAGCCGAGAGAGTGTCTGTCGAGGCTGCTGTGCTGCTTGGTTTTGTACTATAACATGCGCTGTTTGAGCGAGCACTTGCTGGGATGGCAGCTGCTGTGCTTGTGTAGTTGTTCCATTACTGAGTGGCTGACTGCTGTGGATCCCTTGTTGATGGGATTGCGGCCAGGTCATTGACCGTTGTCTACGAGTTGAGAATGGCGTTGGGTCAGAGGAAGTAGGTGAAGCCGGTGGCCTAGGAGGCGGAGGTGGCTTCGTGCCAGCCCTTGTAGGGCACTGATTGGACATGGCTGTGTCTACTGCTGCAGTCACCGGCCCAGCTCCAGCATGGTCATAAGCCAGTTAAGTGAGGCACAATGTCAGCGTTACGTTTCGTGCTGATGAGATCATATCGCACGGTAACGCTTCACGGGGAGGCGAGGAACAGTCAACCGACCGACACGTTTGGCGGGACGGGGCTTGCAGGGACAGCCAACGTCCACCTAATTAGCAGAGTTGCTGTGATTTGCCTGAGATTTCATTGTGCTCAAACCGAACGTCGCGCTGAAGTCAGCAGGCAAGAACTGCTTATTGGCCAATAGAGGCCTGTGTGCAGTGTGATTATAATCCTGACGAAATGGATTGAAATTATTACTGTGATGATCACAGTGCTAATTGTTGATCTTCGATCAGTGACTTGTTCGGCCAACTGCTGATATTGAGCCCGGGCGCGGTCGATCGCAGTGGCTTATCAAACGCCTCTGGCTACTATACACACATCTTGTCAAGTGTGTGCACTCAGATTGAGCTTTCCCTCCATGTAGCTACCCCATCTTGGTCAATTTGACACCTGGCTACCCATTACCAGACTCAGCTGTTCGTCGCATCACCACTGGCACCTGCTGCACCCACTGATCTTTGCCTCTTGATCCTCTTGCACACTACCTTGTGCTGCGGCCAGTGTGCCGTCTGACACTCTGTCCCACAGTACCTTGCCACCTGACAGCCACCACACACACATGCCCTGCCGCTCACCAGCTGCTGCTCACTCTCACCCCTGAAGCAGCAGCAGCCAGGGTTGTTGCAGCAGTAGGGCACAGGCAGCGCAGCACACACAGCTGCACCAGAGTCCTGCAGCTGCTGGGCTAGATGTGACAGCAGTGCCTCGACTTCAGCTACTGCCTCCTCATTGCTCCTGCTACTGCTGTCGCTGGCTTCAGCCAAAACACTGCACAGCGCACTGATGTCCTTTTCTGCCGCTTCTAGTGCCGGGATGACGGCATCTTGTTGCTGTAACAACATATGCCCGTCGACGGGCTTGCTGTGCAAGCAGACGTCTGCAACAAGTTGTACTTCTGGTGATATTTCTGACAGAAGGTGCCTCTGAGCCTGTAAACCTTGCAGAGCACACTCCAGGAAGCCCTGCATGCGTGTCGACAACGCTTCCTTGGCATCATGCGGGAGCCTGTTGTTTGGTGCCAGATCACTGTTTGCAAGACCAAGGAGTTTTGCCTCTGGCATGCCTGCAAGCCTGTGAGCAGCGGCACCAATGATGCTGATAGTCCTGGCACACAGCAGGACCCAGGGTTGAACAGCAGCAGCAGGGCTGGCACTGCTGACTGAGCTGCTGTTCTGAGAATCTGCCTCTGGCTGCTGTGTTGCAGATAGACATAGGAGGCCCCAGACTGCAGATGCCGCTGCTACAGCAGCTGCCACATACATGCCTGGAATTAAGTATTCTGCAGCCATCTTCCGTGTCTGCAGAGCTGTGATCTTGCTGCAACATAGCAGCAGGGACAGCAGCTCCTGCTGCAGCTGCGGATCTGGCAGCTCTGCAGCATAAGGGGCAATTGAAGCTGATGACACACCTGCTGCTGTTGTTGCAGTGGCATATAATGGGATATTGTATACCGCTGTTATTGCTGTAACAGTCGCTATGTTCATATAATTCAGATTGTCCTGAGCAGCAGTGAGCTCCTGCCAGCTGTCCCATAACACGGCTGCGGCTGCTCTTGCCCGCAGCCCCATGCACAGGCTGCTGATGGCTGTTTGAGGCTGTTTGCAGATTGCTGCTGCTAACTTTTTAGGATAGTCTTCATCATCACCTGTGGCAAAGCCAGTGGTGTGGCAGTGATAGTCAGAACTCGCTACGGCAGCGGGTGCTGCAACTGGCATAAATCTTCTCAGAGTAACTGGTGTGTACTACATGGTGCACGGTGACTTTGGTCAGCTACGCACCTGTGGTCCCTGCAGGTGCAGGTACACCTGCTTGGTCAGCCACAGCATGAAAGTTACATGGTGCACACATGCCAAAACTGGCCAACTCATGCCGCAGTGCCTTATACCTTTCTCTGGACCTGGATTCCTCTACCAAACCCTATGAAACATGGGCACAAAATACCATGACCATCAACTTGCCAGCCTCACCTGTTGTAGTTGCGTCCACCAATAACACACCAAACCTTTCCAACAGCTGCTGCTGTTGCTCATTGTCAGGTATGGCTGCCGACACTGCAGCTGCTGGTGTTGCTGCTGTGGCATCAGTGCTGCTAGGCCTCTGTTGTGACTCCTGCTGTTGGCCTGCTGTCTGTAGCAGACGGTTAATGGCTGGCCCCAAATAAAACAGGATTGGCTCCAACAGCAGTGATTGATTGAGGCTGCTGCTGCTCTTGCCTGCTGTTGCTGCTGCTGCTGCTGTGCAGTTTAGTATGCGCCTGATCGCCTCTTGTATCACCAGTAATTGCCGCTCGTTGAGTGGCAGCAGCACAAGCAGCTCCAAAAGTGTCAGGACAAGCTCAGTTGCAGGTAGATCCCTGCATCCACTGTTGCTGCTGCTGCTGCTGCTGCTGCTGCTGCTGCTGGCATGACTGAGGTGGCTGTTGCTCTTCTGCAGCTGATCAGAAGTCAACAATTGCATTGTACCACCAACCCCACTGTGGCCTGTGTCCACCACTGCTGCTGCTGCTGCTGCTGCTGACTCAGAGTTGGCTGTGGTGGCTGTCAAGGGATGCTGCTCCTGCTTTTCACGTGGCTGCTGCGGCAGCGGCGGTGGCGACTGTTCTTTCCTTGCTTGCACCATAGCGTGCAGCAGACGCATAGTGACGAAGATAACACGCGTCAGATCTACATGTTGCCCAGGATCTGAGGATGCAAGAAGCTCAAGTCCTGGACAGCCTAGCTTCTGCAGCAGCTGGACATGGTATGGCTGTGGGAGACAAGCCTGCTGCTGCTGCTGTTGCCATAGCCTGCTTGTCAGTGAGCCTATTACTGCCGCTTCAAGCAGCAGTATGTCACCTGCCACCACCAGCTCTTTCACACAAGGCACTGGCACAGAGGGTTCAGCACCTGAGATCCATCCTTCTGATTTAACGATTGGGATCATGGTGGCGCCCAGATCCAGTGCCTCTTCGGCTGCCTTACTGAAGGTGCTAGCACATGCTGGGCTTGATCTGCTGTCAACACTTGCTGCCATGCTGCTACTCCTAGACATTGTGCATGTCTCTGCTGCTGTTTTCACATTGTTTGTTATAACAGCAGCAGCAAGTGATACCACAGGTTTCACTGTAATCACCAGGCCATGACCACCACCAACAAGGGTTTTGCCTGGCCACCAGCACTGCAGAGCACACCAAAACCTCAGAGCACCCTGTATGAGCTCATCTGCTGGTACTGAAAGGATGACAGGCTGTGGCTGCTCCTGCTGCTCCTGCTGAGCACGTCTTCTGTGCAGGTCAGCTGCTGCAGCTGAACAAAAATCAGCCAATGCCCGCAGGACACCTGCAAGAATTGAACAAGTAATGAACAAGAAAGCAGTACTGACAAGTGGGGCATGTCCAGCAGCACATCAATCACATTGTTGCTTCAGGAAGAAGGCAGAAGCACAACACATGTTATTAGTCAGCACCTGGCCTGATTACGTTATCTTGTATACAAGCTTTGGCAGTCAGCCTCACCTAATCTGGTCATTTGCTGAGCCACTTGAACCCTGGTGGCCATTGCAGCCTCTGGTGCCCCAGAGTGCAACTGATTGGGGGGCACACGACCCATCTGTTCTTTCGACACAGTCAAGCGTCGTTTCATCCATGCAACAGCAGCCTGACCCAGAGCATTAAACACTGTAAGCGTAGCTGCAGGAGCATCCAGGATCGACCCCCCCTGGCTTTTGACATCACCAGAAGTTAGCGCCTTCAGGCCGTTGGCCCAGGCAAAAACTGAGCAGATGTCTAATAAAGGCGGTTTGAGGTCAACAGTGGCTTTCTCCTGCAAAGCATTTTCGGTGTACCGGAGGTCTTCAGCACCAGCAAGTTTCTGGAGCTGCTGACCAGCGTTGCCTTGAGCTGCTGGGGCAGACGACATGGCATATCAACAAGCTGCTGATCATAAGGAGGCGTATGCAGTCAGCTTGCTGGTTCTGGGGCACCGTAGCGACATAGGCAATGGCACCACTGTAGCTGCCTCTGTAGAGGGTTGGCATCACCGTACGCGACCAAAGTAAGTTTGTTGCTGCAACACAGCGGTGACGTGCTACTGTCGAGAGCAGCAAGGGCTCAGGTGTTCGTTGTTTCAAACCCAGCTGTCAGCAGTCCAACCCGGTGTCAGCAGCGATCTCGGAAACGTCATAGTTGCGACAGATAATGCTGGCAGAAGTCTTTTTGCATTGAGAGTACTCATCTGTCGCTTCACGTAAGGCTCCAACCCGTCAAAATCGGATGCACCTACCAAAGCTTGGTCTCCAACAGAGTCTGTCAATGAGCCTGAAATCAGATCGCAACGGACGGGTTACACTCGTGAGTGACCGACTACCTGACAATAATCAGACGCATCCCTTCATCGGTAGGCAGCTTGCTGTTGTCAGCCTGCAGGTGTCTCGCCAGAAGGCCGGGCTAGCAGCCCAGAAGGCCGGGCTAGCAGCAGATACAGTCCTCCATGACGGTACTGCTCAGGCTGCTGCTGCTCTTTGCATCTTTATCCTCTTGCACACTGCCTCATGCTATGGCCAGTGTGCCGTGTGACATTCATCTTGAGTGTTCTTCTCAAAAACAACACCACCAGCAGGGCCAGCGACCACAAGAGCAACAGCAGCAGCATCCCTTGACAGCCAATCCTGAGTCAGCAGCAGCAGCAGCAGTGGGGGTTGTGGACAAAGGAAGGAGTGACCACGATGAGGTTCGTGGTACAGCAGTGTCGATGTCAGATCAGGTCATGACCAGCTGCAGAAAAGCAACAGCGACCTCAGTCATGTCAGCAGGCTTACAAAGCAGCAGCTGGATCAGCAGTAGCAACCCTGCTGTTGTGAACAGCAGCTTAACCCTGGGGTGGGTTTTGCAGTGTCACTCAACCCTGGGTGCTGCTGTGTGCCAGGACTACTAGTCCTGCTGATAGTATCAGCATCATTGGTGCCTCTGCTCACAGCATACAGGCAAGCTGTATCTTGCCTAAACACCAGCATACTGCGTGCAACTCTGTCTGTAGTTTTCTGCCTATCAGAAAAGATTCTTTGTCATGTACTAATTGGACTGATCCAGAAAGATGCTGAAGACTACCAACAAGCGCATGCAGCAGCTGCTGCTGGTGCATCTCACATACCATGCTGCCATTGGTGATCCGAGGTGTTTGCAAGTTGCCGCAATCTGCAATAGTGGCTGTTGCCAACAACCCTCAGACGGTCTGAGGGTGCTGCAACGCCTGTGGTGGCACATGATTGCAAAGCACATAGATGCATCATGCCATGCTGATACACACATGCACAACGTGCTGGTTCTGGTTGCAGCATTAAGCCCCTGAGTAGAGTGCTCTGCCCAGCAGATCATGCATACTGCCATGTGGCACCAGCCCTTGAACCAGATTGTGTCAGCAAGTGCAAGAGTCTGTCATCACTGCGCTGATCTGATGATGGGTGGAACAGACTGCAGAAGGTATACGACTGTAGAGGTATACGAAAAATCGCCAATTACTTGGAAGCGCTTGATCGTAGAACACTTCTCCAGACGTTAGCCAAATTGTAGTCCTGCTGGTGGTGAGTCCATCCTCCTCAAGCGTCAGCATGCATGCAAAGTAAGGCGATCAAACTGTGGTCATGCACAAGCAACAGCTGCAACATATTCGCCTTGCCTTGGTCTCGCTGATGGACCGCTATACCGGTATAATAGCTGCGCTGATCACTGCTGTCATCCTGCTTCATGTAAATCACCTGGCAAAACCAACTGAGCGTCAGCACATCTTATATTTGATCATTATAGTAGTCTAGCATGGTCATGAGGTTGAGCACAGCAACCAGCATAGGTCCAGCATCATCGGCACCGCGCTCTTGGCTCTTGCTCGCCCTGATGTGAAACGATATAGACTGCTCAGTCAATGATACTTTGCTACGGTAGTGAAGCGCTATTGAGAGGTATACAGCTGACATGTTGTTCAAGACTATGCATCTGATTAATCAGGTTGGTCAGTGACCAGTGGTCACTATTGACACTTGCTGGTGCCTATCCTCTGGACTTCAAGTTCGACTTGTCACTGTAGCAGACAATTTGCAGTGCGACTTCAGACTGCAGCCCGTTAAACTGTGTGAAGCTTCTTGCGCAAACTCTGTCCAAAGCACCCCTGCACATCCGCGCACGCACTGTACCGTTTCTCGGCTTTGGCAGCTCCTGCTACGCCGACACGGCGCCACAGACCCAGCAATTAAGTACCTGTGTGAATGACCACAGTTTGATCAGCTACCAGCATGTCGTCTCTGCGCAGAGACCGCAGAACGCGCCTGCATCTGCACTTGCTGCAGCAACTAGCTGCTGCTAAAGACCTCAAGCTGTTTGCAAACGGTCCAATAACAGAAATCGTAGTTGATCTTGACACGCCTCTTATAGGCGCCCACTGGATACTTGCATGGGCGAATGGCTTGCAGTTGCTGTTTACAGATGTCAGCAGCCGTGGGTGTTCAATCTTAGATGCTTCCGCAGACGCAATGATGATGATCAACGCCTTGTGCCACTACAGTATCAATACAATCGAAGCATTTATTGAGACTACGAAGTATTATCACCGTATGGCGGACTCTGGACAGGGACAGTTGGGTGCTGCGGCCGAGTTGACTAACAGTGTTCGTTGGGCCCAGGAACTTACTAAAGCTGGTAGGTCTCGTTGGAAAACTTACGAGTCGTTAATGGGTAGGGCAGATGCATTTATCACTACTCTGCAATTCTTACAGGTGTCCTGCAGGCATTGGCTGATTTCTGTTCAGCTGCAGCAGCTGACCTGCACAGGAAACGCGCCCAGCAGGAGCAGCCACAGCCTGTCATCCTATCAGTACCAGCAGATGAGCTCATACAGGGTGCTCTGATGTTTTGGTGTGCTCTGGAGTGCTGGTGGCCGGGCAAAACCCTTGTTGGTGGTGGTCATGGCCTGGTGATCACAGTGGAACCTGTGATAGCACTTGCTGCTGCTGCTGTAACAAACAATGTAACAACAGCAGCAGAGACATGCACAGTTTCCAGTAGCAGAAGCACGGCAGCAAGTGTTAGCAGCAGATCAAGCCCAGCACGTGCTAGCACGTTGAGTAAGGCAGCTGAAGAGGCACTGGATCTGGGCGCCACCATGATCAAAATCCTAGAGTCAGGAGGATGGGTCTTACATGTTGAACCCCCTGTGCCAGTGCCTTGTGTGAAACAGCTGGTGGTGGCAGGCGATATACTGCTACTTGAAGCAGCAGTGATAGGCTCACTGACAAGCTGGCTGTGGCAGCAGCAGCAGCAGCTGCAGCAGCAGGCTTGTCTCCCAGAGCCATACCATGTTCAGCTGCTGCAGAAGCTAGGCTGTCCAGGACATCAGCTCCCAGTTCCTTCAGATTTTTCGCCATGTGAGTTCTTGTGGCCTGTAATGAATCTAACCATGGGTATGCTGCAAGTTGCTGTCCAGGAGTTTGAAAAGCAGCAGCCACAAGAGCATTCCTTGACAGCCACCACAGCCAACTCTGAGTCAGCAGCAGCAGCAGCAGTGGTGGACAAAGGGAGCAGTGATCACAATGAGGCCGGTGGTACAGGGCAACTGTCCACTTCTGATCAGCTGCAGAACAGCAATAGCCACCTCAGTCATGCCAGCAGCAGCAGCAGCAGCAACAACAGTGGATGCAGGGATCTACCTGCAAGTGAGCTTGTCCTAACAATCTTGGAACTGCTTGCGCTGCTGCCATCCAATATGCAGCACATGCTGCTGACAGAAGGGATTGTCATTGTCATCAGATGCTATGCAAAAGCAGCAGTAATAACAGGCAAGAGCAGCAGCAGCCTGAATCAACGCCTGTTGTTGGAGCCAATCCTGTTCTATCTGGGGCCAGCCATTAACCGTCTGCTACAGACAGCAGGCCAACAGCAGGAGTCACAACAGAGGGCCAGCAGCACTGATGCCACAGCAGCAACACCAGCAGCGGCATCATCGTCGACAACATTGTCTGATGATACGCAGCGCCAGCAGCTGTGGCAAAGATTTGGTGTGATACTGATGGAAACAATGCCAATGGGTAAGGATTGCTGTTTGCTGTTGATTGTGGACCATGTTTCATACATAGAGGTCTTAAGTCTAGAAGAATGTCTTCAAAAAGCTGCGATATGGGTTTGGCTGATTTTGGTATGCCTGCAGCTGTGCAGCTGGCCGGGCATATTGTGCACGTCAACAGCAGTCACTTTGGAAACATTCAAGCCAGTTGCGTCATGTTCTAAAACCGCTGCTACACCACTGGCTGCATCACAGCGAATGAGGACTACCAATTGCAGTTGGCGGCAGCAATCCGCAAACAGCCTCAGCCAGCCATCAGCAGCCTGTGCACAGGGCTGCGGGTGATGGCAATAGCAACGATGGCATGCTCGGATTGGCGGTGGGACCCTGCCGCAGCTGGCAACAAGCTTTGTTCCCTGGCTATGGATACCCCTGCAGCAATAACAAGGTTGTCTTTCAGATTATCGGGTGCAGCTGATGTGACTGAAGCAGTGGTGGAGTCACTGTACCCTGATGCTGTGGAACTGGCGTCCCCGCAGCTGCAGCAGGAGCTGCTGTCCCTGCTACTGTGTTGCAGCAAGGTTGCAGCTCTGGTGATACGCAAGATGACTGCAGGGTACCTGATCGTGAGCATGTTCATCGCATCTACTGTAGCAGCGGCATGTGCAAGAGTTGGCTGTGTATGCCTCACTCAAACACAGCAGCCGCTGGCAGGTGTGCAAAGCAGCAGCTCAGTCAGCAGTGCCAACCCTGCTGCTGCTGTTCAACCCTGGGTGCTGCTGTGTGCCAGGACCATCAGCATCATTGGTGCCGCTGCTTACAGGCTTGCAGGAAAGGTACAAGCAGCACAGGCTGGAACTGATGATGTTGGAAGCAGTGAGAGTGCAGCGCGAAGCAGGCCTCTGGTTGGTGCTGTTGTTCATGTTTCACAATGGCAAGCACTGCGGTGCGTCCTGCAGGATGCTCTAGGGTGGTCACACACACAAAGGCACCTGCTGGCATCCGCAGAAGCAGCGCAGCCTGCTGATCAGCAGGCAGCTCTCACAAACAGAGCAGCAATGGCCGTAGACGGGCAGATGCTGTTGCAGCAACTAGATGCCATCATCCTGGCACTTGAGGCGGCGGTAGAGGATATAAGTGGGTTGTGCGATGATGAGTCTGAAGCCAGCGACAGCAGCAGCAGTGAGGAGGCAGTAGCTGAAGCAGAGGGGCTGCTGTCACATCTAGCCCAGCAGCTGCAGGACTCTGGTGCAGCTGTGTGTGCTGCGCTGCCTGTGCCCTACTGCTGCAACAACCCTGGCTGCTGCTGCTTCAGGGGTGAGAGTGAGCAGCAGCTGGTGAGCGGCAAGGCATGTGTGTGTGGTGGCTGTCAGGTAGCAAGGTACTGTGGGACAGAGTGTCAGACGGCACACTGGCCGCAGCACAAGGCAGTGTGCAAGAGGATCAAGAGGCAAAGATCAGTCGATGCAGCAGGTGCCAGTGGTGTTGCGAACAGCAGCTGAGTCTATTTATGGTGACTCACTCAATCGGATGGGTGGCCAGGTCTTGGTTTGTATGACTTGCCGTAGGCTGCACCCAAGTAGTTCTCAACATGCAATTGTCAGTTTGTGCTTGTTGCGGAATGTTTTCCAGCTCGGCCTGTTGTCAGACACTGTATCAAATTCACTTTGTTGGCAAGCTTACTACTAGTAAGCGGCTTACCTAGCCTAGGTCCTGAGGGCTTTGCTCTGTGTGGTTTACTCCTCAAAAGCTTCATTGCTGTCACACCATAAGAATTTAGCTGATGCAACAATGATGTGGCAAAGCAAGAGCGGACTGTGTGACAACATTGCCCTTACTGGTGATCTCCCCATAGGGGAGACCTAACTAGGCCTAGTTAAGGTCTGGTATGGTCGACACTGAGCAGTGTTCAGGTTTGGGCAGATACATAACCATGCAGGTTCAAACTGCACGTGTTGATGGTCATCGTGATCTGGTACACGGACAAGTGCTCCTTACAAAGAAAAGTTGTGCAGAAGGCCTACAGTACTTGCTACCTACCTGCTTTCAAAAAAAGCACTGGCCAACATATTTGTACTGCGATGGCAATGTCACACGCGAACATTACAGCCCGTATCGTAGGCGTTGGTATGACAGCTCTGATCCAGGCTAAGACGCAGAAACGGGATGCAGTGGGCTTGATGGTCGAAGCTTTGCACTCAGCAGTCCGTGATGCGTCCATGACCCTGAATGACATCGACACGCTTATCGCGTTACCAAGTCTCATGTCTGATCAACACTTCATGATCGGACATGCCGCAGCACAGCAGGCAGGTTTGGCCAAGTCCAGTACTGTAGACAGGGTACCGTACATCAAGAGCACTTAGCCAACATCTGCCTCATTCATCCACCTATTCTTCGCATTGAGTTGCGGTTTTGTGATCCAGGAGTTACAGCTGTAGAGTCTGCGATGTAAGTAATCAAACGGCAGTTGCAAAGAGCAGTACAGATACACCATCTCGATGACGTCGTGCATGATCGGTTTGAACCATCAGATCCTTACTTCCGCAACAGCTAGCACTTCCAACTGCCACATTCAATGCTCAACTTATGCAGTTTCATGCCCCTGCAGGCCAAGTTGACCCCTGGCAAGGGCAGGCTCATACGTACCTTGGACGTTGGAGGGGCCGGCCCCATCGCAGCACTCCTAGCAGCCAAACATGCCATTGAATACGAAGGACGCAAAGCAGTAGCGATAGTGGCAGGCGACACAGTAGCTTCTGTACCTACTGCTGACTTTCTGGCAAAAGCTGATGGCAGCTGCAGACCCAGACATCAGCACCAGGGTTCAGGTTCAACCAGCAGTGACAGGGCAGAATCTGCTTTTCGGCCAGCAGCAATTGCAGCAGCGGCAGTTGATGGTCAAGACCATGGAGTCCCGTCCCCTGTGATCCCTAATCTGTATGACAGAGTGGCCAGGTGGCACATGCAGCAGTATGGCATCACCAGGGAGCAGTTGGTGGGTGTCTCCTACTGATCTAAGCCCAATGTGTCTTTCAGCCCCCAGCTCATCAAGCCTCTACCACTGAGTCATGATCAGAGCAAACGCATTTATGGTTCAAATCACAAATCTGACGCCATTGTCAGGATAGCAGTCACTCTTGTTGCAACCGCCTGCCATAAACCGCAGTGCAGTGACCAATGAGTTACTTGAAGTGATGCACGTGAGTCCAGGCTGCTTATGACTCATTCCCCAATATCTATCAGCTGCAAGCTGTCTGCCATTCATGATTGGCATCATTACTGCTGTGCCCATATGACACGTACAAGACTGTTGCCCTAGATGTTGAATGCATCTGATGACAGTTGCAAGAGCAATATTACTGGTTGTCCTGACAGTATTACACACATCCTGCATTGGACACTGTTCTGCACAGGTGATTACACAGCCCTTGAGGTGTTAAAGCTTGTGAACAACCAAAGACCTAACTCACACAATATTCTTTGTTATGGGGATGTGTCCCCTTGCGCCCCCCCCCCCCCCCCCCCCCCCCCCACCCCCCCCCCCCCCTCCCCCCCCTCCTACTTCTCCCCCCCGTCACCCCATAT
>JABEVS010000178.1:0-50375 GCA_018290735.1 Coelastrella sp. MACC-549 | reverse complement strand
CCTCCGGGGCGCCCCTCTGGGGCCAGGTTGTATGGTATGGTATGGTATGGTATGGTATGGTATGGTATGGTATGGTATGGTATGGTATGGTATGGTATGGTATGGTATGGTATGGTATGGTACGGTACAGTATGGTATGGTATGGTATGGTATGGTATGGTATGGTATGGTATGGTATGGTATAATATATTACGTAATATGCTTTATGACACAGGCTGCTCAGCCTGTTTGATGCATTCACAATAGCTTGAAGTCGGGAGCCTGATCCTAGCACACCAGGCTGACAGCTGATCAGCTCGTATGCAGCTTGGTCCGGCCGACAGAGCTGCTAATGAGCTGATCAGCTGTCAGCCTGGTGAGCCAAAATTTCCAGGCTCCCAGACAGTTGTGAATCCAGCAAAACACAGTTACTGTAGAGGTCGTGTTGCTGCGTGTTCGAGTCATCGGATGACGTGGATTCCACAGTTAATAAACCATTGCTCTTGCCAAACACTTGTTTACAGGCAGCGGTGATGGGCTATCATCGCGTTGAAGTCAATCGTTGCGCCTTGCGAGAGGAGTGATGCCTGCTTTGAACAGCGTCGGCGCATCGCGGCAACTCCGAGGCCCCGGATCCGGGGCCTGGCCGGCAACGGCAGTGTAGCGGTGAAGCTAAGCCTGGCCTCAAGTGGACTTTGACAAGACAGGTGTACGTGCCTACCGTGTCTACGTAGACAAGGTCCGCGGGTCACACTTGCTTACTCAGCAGATGATTGGATCAATAGACAGCTGTTGCCAGAAGCCTGTCAGCCACAATGCCACCATACAAGATTGCCCCATACCACTTATTAGACACAAACTTAGCCATGCAATCAGCCCCATCATTGAGATCTACCCTGCCTATCTGCCATGCCTGATGTCCAGCACCTGCTGCAACAGCAGCATAGTACGGCATGCCCATCCCAGCCACGCTACCAGCTGCAACAAGCCCTAGCAACTGCAGCACAGCAAACCCTGTAGCCCAGGTCTTAGTCCGATCACCCAACAGCAAGGCTGTAGACTTGACACCTACCTGTGCGTCATCTTTCTTATCCTGGTGTGCATAGATGGTATCATAAACAAGTGTCCAGTTGATGCCTGCTGCATACATTGGCAAAACAACTGCCCAGTCGCAGCTGCCGTGTGCAGCTGCATATCCCATGAGCACCCCATAGTTCATGCACAACCCCAGGAATGCCTGTGGCCACCAGGTCACACGCTTCATCAGTGGATATGTCCCCACTAGGGCCAGAGAACACCACCCCAACACCTGCGTGTATGTATTGAGCTGCAAAAGTATCCCAAAACTGAGCAGAAGTTGAGCTGCCAGGAAGGCTAGTGCTGCATTTTGGCTGACTGTGCCTGCTGCTAGGGGTCTGCTGCGGGTCCTTTGTACCTTCTTGTCAATGTCTTGGTCCCAGAGGTCATTCACAGTGCAGCCAGCACCACGCATCAGCTGAACATACACAGTCACAGCAGCAGCAACAGCAGCAGCGGTCAAACCAGGAACAGAGGGTTGCATTGCAAAGATCAGGCCAGCATCGCTGCGGTAATAGTGCGTTGACTTGCTGAGGTGCCTGGAAGGGATGCAAGGGGTGCAAGTTAGGTGCGGGTTGCAAAAGCACCTACCAGTCAGGCACAGCAAGTCTGCTAGGTGCTGCAGCCTTATGGCCGACAGTCTGGAATGCTCTGAAGCTCTCGAGTGTGTCTAGTACTGCAGACAATGACCGCACGATGATGAGTGGTGAGTTGCAATCCTCGCTGCTGTTACTCACCACAGCACCAACTGCAAACAAGCTCGTCAGCCAGGGGTCAGGCAGGTGACCTGGCTCAGCAGCCAGAGCAATGGTCCTGGGAGTGACACACCGCGAAACATGTCACAGAGTGACGAATGGATTGAAATAGGCATGAGGTGAGGTCAAGTGCTGCACCGCTGCTGCTGCTACTTCCAGGAATGCTATTTGATGCATTGCTGGGAAATGAAGCGATTGCTTGATGTTGTTGTCGTTGTTGCTGGATGGTGTTGGATGGTGTTCACTGCCTTGCAGAGGTGTTGGTGCCATTGACAGACTGCATCCATCCGTCTACGTGTTGTACTGATGCTTGCTGTGACAGTACAGTCCATTCACATGAAGTAAACCTCTAGGGCGCAGGATCAGGAGTACCAAATTACATCTGTATTCATGATTCTACCAATTAAACATTTGGGTTTCCTTGCTCACCAGAGGCCGGGCCAAGCTAGCAGCCAAGACCCAATAGGCTTGTCCAACCTCATCAGGTGAGCATACGGACGCATGGTGTGCGGAAGATGCTTCTCAACCCAGGTTGGGGTGCTGCCAGTGCTGCTGCTGTCACCACTGAGGACGCTGCTGGTGCTGCTGCTGGTGCTGAAGGGCCGAGTGTCAGCTGCAGAACAGCTCAGTGAACTGCTGCATCTGCGTCTATTGATGGGTGCCAGGGAAGAGACCTCATGACCGCTGTGTTTGTTCCTTGTATTTTGCTCAACTTGTTTGCTGCTGCACCTGCTGCTGCCAGGCCAAGTACTGGTGAGCCATGAGCCAACACTGCTAGTACATTGCTGACTGCTGTACAGTTGTCGAAGCGATTCGTATGTCGTGGTTCTAGCATAGTGGCTCTGTTGCTTATTGAAACAATGTTCTGGTGCTACTGTTGGTGTTTGCAATGTAGTGACACGACTACTGCTGCTGCTGCTGCTTGCACAAAACTCTGTGAGGGCTTTAGCGCCAGTGATGCCACACAAGGCTGAGCCAGACGCCTTTACGTCATCACTGTTCTGCTTGGTGCAGACTGGCGAGCGCCAAGTGGATGCTGAACGGTTCTGGCTCCAGACAGCACTAAGTATGCTGCTGCAAGCCTGCTGAACGTGCAGCAGCTGACGCCAATGCAGCTCAGCAGCAGCTAGCATCGCATACACCAATGCCACGCTTAACGTATAGGTTCCTAGCAGATATGAAAGTCGTTGACAGGAATGAGTACCGCAGTATGCGGGCTAGCTGTCAAATCTGGCCCCCGTTCCTGTCCAAGTCAACTGCGCTTATCAAAGCGACAATCTATCACGACACATATAATGCAGTGACGATCGCCGCAGGTACCGGTCAGGCAGCACACTCACTAGTTGGTGGGACCGTCCTAACAAAGCCCTGTGGGCTCTATATGCGAGCAAGTTTCTGGCATAAAAAACATGTTGGCAATATATCAGGTATTGGCTGGTTTGATCGAGGGACGTTGCTGTTGGTTACCTGCCAAAATCCGTTCCTTCAGCCACAATATCCACGAGCACCTTGTACCAGACAGTTGCAGCACAGTATTCGATACTTCCAGGGCTACCTTGCTACAGCGTGGTGTTCCATGCGTTGCAGGAGAGCCTCATCAGAGCATCTGCTTAATTTCTGCTGCAGCTTCTGCTGGAACCTCAACAAAGTCTGGGTCCACTGGCCTGACTCTCAGCCGAGCTGCCCAGAAGGCCATGCATGCTTGCATCTCTTCGGCAGAGTTAATCATCCCATGCGCTTTGTTTGGCAGCAGTATGACCTGCACGTCACACCCTGCCCTCCGGAGCAGTCTCGCCGTCCTGCAGAGGATAACATCATGCCATGCAGCACAGCACAGCAAACTCTGTTAGTTGAAATTGCAACAAAACCTGTCAGATGCGTAGTGGCCTAAGATTCTTGTGTTATTTCTGCCCCTATGAGCCATCAGCTGGCTCCTGAGCGTGGATGCCCTTTGGGCAACAGCATCATGTACACGATGTACCACGATAGCGGGTCATAAGCAGCTGCATGCGGAGGAGAGTGGCTGTATGGCTTCGGCTGTAGATGTCTCATTGCTGCTGAGGACCGATTTGCACAGATGCTCATCCATATGTTATTACTACTTCCGCTGACTGCACTGCCCAGCCAATGCATGCCTACACTGCCAACAAAGCACACAGGTCTGTCAGTGTGTGGCTCACTTGTTGACAGCTGTCCGTGACACCACCTGGTCCTTGTCACCATGAGTAATCAGCACATCAGTAGCTGGCCCGCCACCGGCATCACCACCACCACCACCACCACCACTGCTGCTGCTGCTGCTGCTGCTGTCATCCAACAGCTCCTCCAGTAAGGACGCTGACACCGCCACAACACTGCAGGAATGAATGAGTCGTTTTCGTTGTGATACAGCTTTGTTGGCATAATATCAAGTTCGCAGCATCACATAACTGCTTGCAACTATACCTGCAGAATCCATCAATGGCTCATCAAGTGTGACTCCTCAGAAGACCTCAGAGCATGGATCTGATGCACTCAACAACCCCCATCATCTGTCTCGGACAAGCTAATTTGGCGCTCTAGGCTGTGCTGCCTGCTGCAGAACCAGCATGTTTAGTGTTCATCCCACCAACTCACGACAAAGGTGTTCACACAACAAATGAGGACAACATTGAGATCAACAAAACATCAATATTTGCAACTTCTTATGTGAGTTTGACATGAATACTGTATCCCCAATAGCTGTTGTTCCTCACCCTCCTAGCTTTTGTTCACCCCGACACCTCCTGGCCACCTCCAAAGCAGCGCTGCCCCCCTGGCTGAACCCCAACAAGAAGATCTGCTCCGCCTGCCAGCCCCCTGCCACTGACAGGGCTGGCAGCAGCTGCTGCAGCAGAAGCTGGACAGTCGCTTCCAGGGACCTGATGCGCCTGGTTTCTCCAGGCCGAGGCTGACAATACAGCAACAGCAGCAGCAGCAGCAGCGGGAGTCAGACAGGCACAGCATTACTGACAGCTGCATCAAACTGTTGCTTAGCTGCTGGAGGCCACTTGTGTACTGATGGTTTATCCATTGCTACACCTACTGATAGCAGCACACTGCTCGTTGTTGCGCTGAGCTTGATGCACTGGGCTTTGAGATTTCAGACGGCGTTTGCCCAGCAGCCAAAGTCTCTCTGAGCAGCATCAACAGTGGACTGATCAAATTACTGAAAGCTCTCATCAGGCATTGATGATTTGCCGCTTGTGCTGTTATTGTCAAGTTCCACCCTGTTTCATGAATAATATGTCATTCTATAGAATACGTTGGACGCGCGTTCAATGAAAATGGACAATATGACAGAAAGTATGGTGTAAAAGAAGGGGCGCAAGTGAAGGGGACGGAGGGGGGAGGTGAAAAATACTGTAGGTTTGCCGCGGCGGCGAGGCTCACCTGTATCAGCTCCCAGTTGTCATCATGTGCCTGGAACCAGGCTCTACCTCCCCCGGTCTCAGGGACAAGGAGAGGGCCTGACAGCGCCAGGCTGGCGGTCTGGGGCAAAGCCATACGCCTGGCCAGTGCTGTGATACACATGAGACACGCAGGTTACAGGCATGTATGAACAATGACACACCTTGCAAATCAGAGCATCTCTTGTTGTGTTGGTGTATCGTTGCACTGTTGTGTCATTGTTGTGGGAGATAAGAAGATAATGCATGTGTGTTGAAAACAGAGCAGGTTGCTTGCTGATACTGGGATTTCCACAGCTATGTGAGGTATATTGGTTGGTCAGTTGACCATAGGGGTGCTAGCTGCCATTGCTGCATCTGCATGTGTGTACTCACCAGTGAATGCTGTGGGCTTGTCCCCCAGCCCGTGCAGCAGCAGCAGCAGGTTTTGATTCACTCCATCAACAGATGGTGTGTATTCACTGCCAGCTACCAGTTGAGGTGGAAGCTGCTGCAGTGGAAGACTGGCTCGAAATCTGCACAGCTGGGCCCAGTGGAGCTGAGACTCATGCTCTCTGTGGTCCTGCGTTTGCCCAGCTGGCTGCTGCTGCTGCTGTGGTGGTGGTGGTTGCTGTGAAGTATGCTGCTTTTGTTGCTGCTTCACAGTCTGTGTGATATGATTTTCAGCAGCGTTTTGGCCGCTGATGCTGCCTTCTAGCTGTGTTTTGATCTCCAGGTGGAGTTTCTGGACCTGCGAGGAGTCGAACAAATCAGGTGCAGGTAATGCAAGTAGCCAATCCTCTACTAGAACCTCACTACAGTATGCTGTTGCTTGAAAATAGGCTGCACTGCCGCAGAGAGTTTAAATTTGAGAAGCAGGATGGTTGCGGAGGGCTCTCTGGGTGTACACCATTGTCTGTTGGTGCAACACAGCAGCACAATTGAACGAGGCACCGACCTTTCTGGCCGGCTTTGGTTGTACTGCTTACGTCTGCATTGTTTGTGTCTAGCTGTAGTGCTTGTTCTGCTGCATGTAGTGCCAGATCATGCTTGCCTAGGGCCTGAAGGGCTTTAGCACTTCGATACCAACCCTTCAACCACCTGCAGGACAAAGTGGTGCATGCAGCGATGATCTCCTGTGTGCGGTACAGCCTGAAATGCAGGGATGAGTTTGTTACTCTACCGGGCGCTATACTGCAGGGCCATACGGCAGAAACATTTGCACAGGCTTATGTTGCATCATTACACCAATTGGCATGCAGGCAGCACAATTCACTGCTATTGCTCTGCACTCTGCTGCAACAGCAGGACTGCTGGGAAGGCACTGACTCGACAGTGTGCATAAAGACACAGGAAACAGCTTTTAATTGTCAACAAGTATGACGTGTTTTCATAAGTGTATCAACAGCATGGGATCACTCACTGAGCATTGACTGCAACAGAAGCCTGGGAATCCACCAGTGCACCTGCGTAGTCCTTCAGAGCCAGCTTTGCTGCCGACCTGTGCCATCAAAGAGTATTATACGCCTAATACTGTCGTCTTGCAGATCTGATCCGCGATGAGCTCATGCCGGCCAGCCAGCAGAAGGGCTATGTACCTCATGCTGGCGTACAGCGCTGTCACGCTGAGATCGGGTCATGTTATACCATCTCAACCACAGAAGTTTGTACTGTACATGCTGCAGATCGCTGGCATCAACGCACGCGAAGTCGCAACATGTGGATAAACGCCAGATGTAGTGCCGCGCCCTCACCTATTACTGTACAATAGATGTAGGTCATCCCGTAATTTGTGCTCCTCTGAAAGATTTATAGCATTGTCGTATTCACTGATCGCCAGAGTATACTTCTTTTGACGGAAAGCTGCATCTGCTGCCTTCTTGGCAGCTTGTATGTCCTGCATCCGCGAATGTGGCCAATCCAAGCGCTATATGGACCTCTGCTGCCAGCGAACGAGCACAGTGTGCACGTATTGTCTCGTAAGGTTCGGCATAGACGGCCTGACAAAGACCCAAGCCTCAACACGTATGAAACCCTGATGATGACAGGCCAAAGGCATAAGCATTGCCATTGCTGGATCCTGTCAAGGAAACTGGTCATCACGGCACAACAGTTGCCGGTCGATAACTCTGGCACTTTCAATCTACTCCTTTGCCGACTGGATAGCATGGCAACCTGTTGTTACACCAAGATGTTGCAACTGAGACGGTCTCTGTCAACTGACTCGAGCACACAACACTCAAGTACATCCGTTGTGTACATGTGCAACAGGGTGGTGGTTGCTTGTGAACGTATGTAGTATCACTGCACCCAGAGTTGCTGCCCTTTTGCTGTTGCTGCCAGCCCAGTTGGGCACATCCAGGGCAAACTATCCGATAGTTAGCAGGCTGCTGTGCATCAAGTGTCATTTCCTGAAGGTCTTGCAGTTTCAGCAGCCAAACCAGCACTCTCCATCAGCTTCAAAACATCAGAGGGAGCGGCACCAGCCTGAAAGAAGCAGCAATGGTGAGGCAGCAGCAGCAGCAGCAGTAGTGGTGGCAGCCACTGCAAATACACAAACAAGAGTCAGGTAAAGCAGGACAAATTGTCAGGCCCTCACACCGTGGCAGCGGCTGTTGGAAGTGCTGCAGGCATTGTTGGCCCATGAACCAAGTGCTCAGTCTCTGCATTGACTGCATCAGGCTGCAGGGCAAATGTCGTCAGAACACGACAGAGTACTGTACCCCGCTGATACTTGAGGTGTGGGAGGTGCTCACAGAAGCTGAACAACTTGCTGCTTGTCAGCGCATTTGTCACTCCTTACTGCATCGCTGGTTGTCTCTTTATCTTCTATATGCTGCAGGAAGGATAAGCAGCAAAGCAACCGCACTACCTCTGCTCAGGTGCTGCCTGCTAGTGCCTGACGTTCCACAGCACTAACCTTTATCATGTTGCTGCCAAGCTCAAAGAAGTTGGCCAGCATGCGCAACATCTCAGTCTTTTGTGCAGCAGCTGCAGAGCCGGCTGCGAGTGCTGCTGCTGCTGATATTGGTGTTGGTGGTTGTGACTGCTGTGCTGCTGCCGTTCTGGCTGGTCTGGTTACTACTGAGTGAGTTGGTTGCTGCTGTTGTTGATATTGCACCACTTGATCTGCAATTAGTGTCATGGGGCTGCCTGTTCCACCTGCAGCAACTGCTGCTGCTGCTTGTGGTGTTGCTGCTGGTGCTAGTGGTGTAGTGCTAGCAGGTAAAGGATGTGGGTGAATGCCAGCTGCAACAATAGCATCAGCTGCTGCTGCCAATACGCGCAGTTTGTGCAGCTTTTTTTCTGTTGGTTCTAGATGCCCGCCCTTGCGTTTTTTGCCGGTTGCCTGCTGCTGCGGTCCAATGGATTGTTGTTGTTGTTGCTGCTGCTGCTGGTGCTGCTGTTGATTCAGTTGCTGTTGGGTGTCATGCTGCTGCAGGTCGGCGTCAGTTGTGTCACTGGCCTGCTGTAGATGGTCTTTCGCAGCATCAACCTTGACAGGTGCTGCAGCAACAACTGCTGGTGGTGCTGCTGCCAGGGGTGCATCTCCCAGGTTGGCTTCCTCTGCCTTATCAATGATACATGACACCAGGGTTTGATGTGGCTGCAGTTGCTGTTGCTTCTGTGGTCCTGAAGCTGCCACAGGCATCCCTGCCAGCTTGCACAACTGCTTCATATCCAAGGATACGTAGACATCAGCGCTGCCTTTCTCCGCGACAACCTCCTCTACTATAAAGATAGGATCCTTCAAGATTGTTCTGAAGCGCAGATCGACTCCCAAAGACTTCCTGTCCACGCCACGCGCTGACAAAGCCACCGCAATTGTGCTGGCCAAATGCCTGTGGGGAGGCAGAATCAGCAAAAAGTACGCTGTCGCGCGTTTGAGATCGTGTTTGGCATCTACTCCGGGTGGAAAGAGCGCGTTGATTGCTGTTCCGAGCGCTGGATCATAGCTGCAGCTCGCCATGATTCAATGCGGGAGCTGTTGTCCATTAAATGAATTTCTGCACGCCTTGACAACTCAACGCACTTAATGAAGCCAAATTAGACTGATGTTTTCTTATGTCACGCATTTGTTGAATTCAAGACTGCCGATGGGTCGCACACCAAGTGACAAGATCAGATGGCCTAGGGCGGAGCTGCAGATTGCCCACCCTGTAGCCTAGTAGCCCTGTACAACCCTCTGAAGCATGAGTACATCAGAATTTGGCCACAGTGACACGATTTACAGTACTGTCAGATCTGGTACTATCTCACTGTGAGTATCATCAGCAGCAGTAATCACAACACTAGTATACTCAGTGCAACATGAATGATCGCAGCCACTGTCTCAGTATCACCTGCACTTGATATTTCTCGGGATTTTGGCCAGCCAACATTGTGTAAACATTCAATTATTCTGAAGGAGTAAGCTTATATGGAGATCGACCAGCTGGCCATCCGGGATAATGATGGTCCAAAACAGCTGTTTAGGATATCCAGGCTGCAGCCTTCTTGCAGGGAGAAAGCCTGCTGTGTTGCTCTGATCTCAATGCCATGCCTGTATTGCACAGCGCTGTGCCTGGCAGGTAGTTCTTGGCTGGTGGACCACTACATGGCAATTGCAAGCTGCAGCGTAGCATCTGGCATGCGCGGCCTGCATTCATGTTGATGACATAAACAATACTGTTGTGGCCATAATGTCGCCAACTTGGCCATGATAGACTACAAGTCCATAGGATGGTCCCATATCTATTCTACGTAGAAGAGATAGATCTATGCTCTCTAGAGCCATGGAACGTTGGATGAGCTGGCAAATAAACCAACATGCGACACTGTCATGACAGTGTCTGATCAGCATGTACATTATGCATGCTTATATATATGAGCTCATACCTCGAAGTAAACGTTTACGGGCCGTACCTCGAGGTATGTATACCATGACCAGGGCTCATACATGCACACCAAGATATTTGCGTCACTGCCACTGTTGTCACTTAGATTATTAAGATTGACATCAGCACGAATGCGTTCCTGATTGCACCAAGATTCAATATGCTACACTGTATATAAACAGAATAATCAACCTGCACTCACATATGCGCTTCACATCACACGGGAGCTGAACAGACGGTCGACACAGTGCTCAGCAGCACCCCCATCCCGTGTAACAGTCAGCGTGTCTTGCTCCTGGTGTACTTGCTCGCACAATCTATTGCATGTCATCACCACTTGACAACGCAGCATTTCTTCCAAGGTGCTTGTCGTGCATCGGCTTAAGCTGCAATTGTAGACGATGAGGCCTACCAGAGCGAAATCAGCCTGCCGGCACCTCGCTCCATTAGAATACACCACCTTGGCCGATGTGCTATATGTTGTCGCTGTTTGCTTGCCGGAACCTAAGGACCTTGCGATGCTGAAGTCTTGCAACAAATCCTGTGCAAGTGCAATTCAGCACTTCATTACGAAGAACGTTTCCGAGCTTCTAGCCAATACAATACGCACGCTGATGCTCAAGATGTCTGAATACCATCATGAAAAGCGAAAGGGCTTCCAAACCATAAGGTTTTTGATCAAAACAGCTGGAGCAGTAGACTCGGTGGCAGTTGACAGGACCCTCAACATCCCTCTGATGACAGATGACCTCATTACCCTGCTGCTTTCACACGGGCTCTGTCCGAGTTATGAGCAGCTTGTTCAGGCAGCCAAGCAGCGAGTGTGTGGTGTGGAAATTGGGTGAGGCTGATGAAGCGCGACAGACTGGATCAAAGCATACCTGAGGGAGTTGCTGTCATGCTATCGCAGGTCAGTGCCACACTGGTAGTACACGTATATCTCTTATTATATATTGCTCCAACTCTCAACATGAAGTTTACATTCTGAAGGTTTAGCAGGCCATTGATCTGTGCATCACACATTTCACTCACTGCTGATCTGTGGTCAACACAGGGCCTGGTGAGCCTCAGGGCACTCAAGCCATCCAACATCAGCGACTACTTACACCTGGCAGTCAACAGTCTCAGCACCAGTGTAGTACACAACGGTGGCCTGGCACGCCTGCTGACTTACCTCCTCCAACGCCCAAAGACACCGGGGAAGGGACCCACCCTCATCCAACTGCAGATAGTGCCAGACCTGTTGCACCACTTGCTACTGACAGCAATCGAGCGGCACCACTGCACAGCAATCAACATGCTGTCTAGATTCCCAGCATTTGATGACCTTTCAGGGGCTCAGGTGCAGCAGTGTTACCTAACAGCCCTGCTCTGTGAGCACCTGCATCCACCTACGTGGAAGATGCCTGTGCCGCGACTGGCGGTTGTCAAAACTCTGTGTGCCCCACAATTTACTCAGCGCCTGGATAGCAGCACAGCAGCGCCAGTGCTGGCAGCAGCAGTGAACAATCTTGGCAAGTGCAGTGACTTTGTGAAGAGTTTAGTAGAAGCACTTGACAGCAACATTTCAGTGGACGACCTGTACCCAATGCTACTTGATGTGGCATCTGGTGAGCTGGAGGCCGTCCACAACTTGATCTCATGGGCCCAAACACATTCCTTGTGGTTGGCAGCATATGCCATATAACATGATGCCATCATGGGGCCAGTTCCTGTGTTCACCCTGTTTATAGCCTAGGTGGATGACAGCCCTGAGTTGACTGCTCATTAGGCAGCATTGCGTCACCTGTGCCTTGCCCAAGCAGTGCAGTGCAGCTCAGCTACTAGCTGTTAGCTAGTAGAACTAGTAGTAGAACTAGACTGCAAGTGTCGTTGACATGAAGCTTTGACAATCATCATTATTGAATAACCATCAGTGATATTGATGCCATCACTGTTGATGTTGATATGATGCAGGACATATACCGCTTACCGCCAGTTCGGCGTCTGCAGATGCAATGTCAAGAAGCTACGCCAACACCTTCGCAACTCTCACCAACCTGCCAGCGGCACAGCAGCTCAGCAGCAACAATATAACCAGGCTTGTGACAACCGTTGTGATGAAGGGGGGCCAGGATCCAGATGACGCAGCTGATGCAAGGATACGTTCATACTTGGAGTGTGTACTGGCCCTCACCCCATCCAAGGCTCTACCCGCAGCAGCCCTGCCAGCACTGTTGGATACGGCATTGAGCTTGAATTGTAACACGGCGGCACACCTCCTGTTGGAGCTACCAGCAGCACAGAGCCTCAGCACAAATGCAATCATAAGACTGTTGCTGCAGGTGATAGAGGTCTACACATTCAGATTACGTCCACATAGACAGCCATCTCCTCAGTGGATACAGCCCTTCAAGAAGTTGCTTGATTTGCCAGCAGCAATACAATGCGAATCAGCAACCGCAGAGGCTCTGGTGCAGCGTGCTGTTATATGTGGTGCAAATCATCTGTTGGACAGCTTGCTAACACAGTTGACAAGTTTGAATGCCCACAGCATGGTCAGGTTATTGACTATGGCACTGGACCTGGGACTAGATACTTTGTCCCTGCAGTTGTGCAAGGCACCAGCAATACATCAAATCAGCAAACAACAATTGTTGCCATTGTTGGCAGCAATGATACAGAAGATGCCGGCACATTGGGACGAAAGCATAGTCAGCAAGCTGTGTGATTTGCAAGTCGCACAGGAGTTGACCACAACAGAGTTGTCTGACTTGTTGGTTCATGCCATCCATGGACAGCGGCCAGCAGAAGTGTTGCTATTGCTCAATTTACCAAATGCTGCCGTGTTGCCAGCACCAGTTGTGCACACATTGTTGTTATCAGCAATACAGCGCGGCATGCATGATGCAGTTCATAAATTGCTCAGTGTGCAGCATTGTGAGAGCTTGCAGCAGTTGGAGACAGCTGTTGCGTTGGATTTGTTGAAGCTGGGCAATGTGATGAGACTGAAAAAGTCGTGTGTGTATACATTGTGTGATTGCCTTGTTGGGAACATCAGGTCAAGCAGCGATGGTGGCAGCAGCAAGTCAGGGCGCCCGCAGCCGCCAAGTGAGCCTGCAGACCACAAAGCAGAGGAAGCTGCGGTTGGCCTCCATCAACCTTGTCATGATGCAGCAGGTGTTCAAAGTGCCACCAAGCAACAGCAGCAGATGCACAAGCAGCAGCAGCAGCAGCAGCAAAAGCCAGGTTGGGGTCCAATTGCAAACCATCACATAAGTATGTACAAGTCAGTTCTGGACCTAGCAGCACAACACAAGTGCCTGGCTGCTGTTGTGGAGATCCTCAGGGAACCAAGCGTCACTGCAGAGCTGGACAGCAACACAGTGCAAGAGTTGCTGACACATGCAGTACACCAGCAGTCTTCAGAAGCAGTACATCTCCTGTGCGCCCTGCCAGCAGCAGCAATGATGCCAACAGGAGCAGTCCAGGACCTACTGGAAGTAGCATTACACAAGGGCGATACTGGTATGGTCAAGGACTTGTGCAGGCTGCCAGCAGCTCAGGAAATGGGACCAGACAAAACATTCCGGCTGCTGCAGATTGCAGAAAGAGATGGGATGTTGGCGTCATGTCTATTGTCAGAATTGACGGAACCAATCAAGCAGCTTGCGGGCCAGCATGTGTATGAGTTGATAAGTGCACACCTCAAGTTGTGGTTCACTGCCCTCACCGAGGGTAGTACCCTGCTGACGTCACTGCAAGCCTATGTTGCCTTTCCTGGGAGGGATGAGCTAACAGCTGACCAGACTTGTGATCTGCTTCGAAGAGCTTCAACCAACAAGCATTACCAGGCAATGCCTCTTCTGTGTGAGCAGATCCCAGCTGCACAAAAGATCAGCAGTGCAGCTGCGGAATCTCTGTTGCAGGCGTGCATACTGACTGGGTCGTGGGCGGGCATTGCAATCACAGGCTCACTTGGGGAGGCAATAGCTGCCAGGCGGGGTGCTGCTGATGCTTTGTTTGCATTACCTGGTGTGCGCCAAATGAGTACAGCAGCAGTGGAGGGTTTGCTGAGGTCTGCTGTACTGCAAGATGACAAAATGTCAGCAGAGCGGCTTGTCCAGTTGCCAGGAGCAGCAGAAGTGGCTAGCGTAGTTTTGCATGATCTGCTGCAGTCACAACCGGTTGCAGATTTGAATAAGAACTTTGTTAAGGGGTTGTTGCGCCGCATGTGAGGCTCACACTGTAATTTGTCACTTGGTGGTTACAAGCATGTCCTATGTGTTTGACACAGGGTAATCCGTGCATGGCATGTCATATTGAACTTCTTGGATTCGAGTACCTGGGCTGGGCAGCACCCTGGGTAGTGCCAGTGGCATTGTGCCACGCAGTGAGGTGCGAGTTTGTGTTACCGTAGTAATAATAATAATCATCAGTACTTTGCAGCCATAGCATTTACTGCCATCGGCCCCGCGCCTCAAATCTACCCAGTGTTACCGTAGTACATGTGACATCATGTGGAGTCCAGATCTGGTCTAGACCAGCAGTACCACACTGGCTGTCGTCGAAGCCAACAGCCGGACAGATGTCTTCCGAAGTGATTGTGGTATAGTAACAATATCTTAAGCTGACGATCAGCTTACCAAAAACTTGCTACTCAAAGAGATACCCCTCCCCCCTTGGAGGGCCGACACAGCACTAACAAGGCTCGGGCCTCAAGCCGTACACGGTCTACCAATCCTGGGTTGTACACTCAGTGTACATGTAGGAGTACAGGCTGTACACTCACTGACTGTACACTGTACTACATAATGTAGTGGAATTTTTACTACTACTACTACTACTACTACTACTACAAGTTACCTCAAGGGTTTCCACCCGTAAGGAGCCAACCAATGGCTCATGGGGGCAAAAACAGAAACAAACACAGGCCAGATTCAATCCGGCAGAATGTCTGCAAGTTCGACTTGCAGAATATCATCAGACTCCACCTCCAACTCAGACTCTGAAAGAGGATGCAAAACATGCATAGGTGTATTTGGATTGCAACGCAAAAGCCAACAGAAATGAACAAATGCGGCTACAAGACGCTTATCTTGTAGCCGCATCTATCTGATCTAGAAAGGTGTGCTTTTGATCATCAGCACGACTGCGTTCTTATCTACTTTGCAAGCTCACACCTAACACTGTATCAATGCAATAAAACGATCGGCAATCGCATATGCGCTTCACATCACACGGGAGCTGAACAGACGCTCGACACAGTGCTCAGCAGCACCCCATGACGTGTAACAGTGAGCGTGTCTCGCGATCCTGTGGCACTTGCTCGCATAATCTGCTGTATATCATCGCCGCCCAACATTGCAGCGGTCCTTCTGAGGCGCTAATTGAGCACTTGCCACACTGCAGGTTTGCAGACAATGAGGCCTACCAGAGCCAAATCAGCCTGCCAGCGCCTCGCTCCAATGCAACACACCACTTTGGCCGATGTGCTATATATTGTTGCTGTATACGTGCCGGAAACCAAAGACCTTGCGATGCTGCGGTCTTGCAACAAGTCGTGTGCAGTAGCAATTCAGCACTTCGCCACGAAGAACATTGCCGAGCTTCTAGCTAATACAATACGCACAGCGATGCCTAAGATGCGGGTTAGTGACCATTTTAAGCGGAAGGAGTTCCAAACCATAAGGTGGCTGATCAAAACAGCAGGAGCAGTAGACTCTGACGCACTTAACAGAGCCCTCAACATTCCTCTAATACCAGATGACCTCATTACCCTGATGCTTGCACACGGACTCTGTCCGACTTATGAACAGCTTGTTGAGGCAGCCAAACAGCGAGTGTGTGGTGTCGAAAATTGGGTGAGGCTGATGAATCGGGACAGACTGGATCATTGGATACCTGAGGGAATTGCTGTCATGCTGTCACAGGTTAGTGGTGCAGGTGTACCTCATACTGAAGATGGCTCACTGCAATCCATTTATAGTGAAACCCACATGCCTGATCTACATGATACTATGTATCAAACTGGCTGAGGCGCTGGCCATCGTAGCCATGCACAATGCGCTGTTGACCTTCTGTCTGCAAACTCAGTAGACTGGTACGTACCATAGAATGATGACATAATCCTGCAAGGGGCCTCCAAGGGCCACGTGGAGCGTTCTGACTGAATGTAGCATGCATATTCAAGGGTTTAGTAGGCCATTGATCTGTGCATCACACATTCACTCACTGCTGATCTGTGGTCAACACAGGGCCTGGTGAGCCTCAGGGCACTCAAGACATCCAACATCAGCGACTACTTACACCTGGCAGTCAACAGTCTCAGCACCAGTGTAGTACACAACGGTGGCCTGGCACGCCTGCTGACTTACCTCCTCCAGCACCCAAAGACACTGGGGAAGGGACCCACCCTCATCCAGCAGCAGATAGTACCAGACCTGTTGCACCAGTTGCTACTGACAGCAATCGAGCGGCACCACTGCACAGCAATCAACATGCTGTCTAGATTCCCAGCATTTGATGACCTTTCAGGGGCTCAGGTGCAGCAGTGTTACCTAACAGCCATGCGCTGTGCCACAGTGCCCAGTGGGAACTCTCAGCCACATGTGGTTGTCAGAACTCTGTGTGCCCCTGAATTTACTCAGCGCCTGGATAGCAGCACAGCAGCGCCAGTGCTGGCAGCAGCAGTGAACACCAAGTGCAGTGACTTTGTGGAGATCTTGAAAGAGGCACTTGCGAGCAACATTTCAGCTGAAGACCTGTACCCGATGCTACTTGATGTGGCATCTGGTGAGCTGGAGGCCGTCTACAACTTGGATTCATGGACCTATTTACAATCCAACTGGTCACCAGTTGGCAGCATATGCATGTTCAGGTCCTAGGTTCATCCTGTCTGGAACCTTGGTGGATGACAGCGCTGGGTCAACTGCATCACTAGGGCAGCACTGCACCACCTTCACCTTGAATGCATCTAGTACAACTCACCTGCAACTCTGCTGGCATCCACAGTCACTGAGCAATAACTGCTGACATGAAGTTTTGACAATGTTAATTGGTGTCATTGGTGCCATTGCTATTGATGTTGTTTTTATGCAGGACACATACCACGTACCGCCGGGTGGTCAGCTGCAGATAAAATGTCAAGAAGCTACGTCAACATCTTCACAGCTCTCACCAGCCTGCCAGCAGCACAGCAGCTCAGCAGCAACAACATAACCAGGCTTATTACAACCGCGATGATGAAGCTGAGCCAGGCTGCAGATCATGCAGCTGGCGCAAGGATGCGTTCATGCTTGGATCGTGTGCTGGTGCTCACCCCAGCGAAGGCTCTACCCGCAGCAGCCCTGCCAGCACTGTTAGATACGGCATTGAGCTTGAACAATCACACAGCGGCACAACTGCTGTTGGAGCTACCGGCAGCACAGACCCTCAGCACAGATGCCATTATGAAGTTGTTGCCGCGGGTGATAGCGGTCTACACAGGGACATCACAGCACGATGGACAGTCAGTTCCTCCGGTTGACTGGGCAACAATCTTGAGAACATTGCTTGATTTACCAGCAGCAGTACAATGCAATTCAGCAACCGCAGAGGCTGTGGTGCGGTGTGCTTTTAGTTTTCAAGCAAGCAGTTTGCTGGACAGTTTAGTAACAAAGTTGATAAGTTTGGATGCCCACAGCATTGTCAGGCTACTGACCATAACACTTGCCCAGGGAGTACCTTTGTACCTGCAGCTGTGCAACGCACCAGCAATGCATCAAGTCAGCAAGCAACAATTGTTGCCATTGTTGGCAGCAGCCATTCGCAGAAGATCAACACACTTGCACGTAAGCATGGTTGAGAAGCTGTGTAGCTTACAAGCTGCACAGGAGATTACCACAGCAGAGTTGTCTGACTTGTTGATCCATGCCATTCATGAAGAGCGCCCAAAAGAAATGTTGCTATTGCTCAAGCTACCAAATGCTGCAGTGCTGCCAGCACCAATTGTACTCACATTGTTGGCATCGGCAATACAGCGCGGCATGGATGATGCAGTTCACGAGTTGGCACTCAGAGTGCAGCATTGTGAGAGCTTGCAGCAATTGGAGACAGATGCTGTGTTTGATGTGTTGAAGTTGAGCATTATGATGAGAATGAAGTGGTCGTGCGTGTATGCATTGTGTGAGTGCCTAGTTGGAAAAATCAGGTCAAGCAGCAGTGATGGCAATAATAGCAGCAGTGATGGCAGCAGCATGCACAAGCACGGGAGCTGGCAGTCCGTAGGTCAGCCTGCAGACCACAAAGCAGAGGAAGCTGCTAGTGGGCTGCATCAACCTTGTCATGAAGCAGCAGCTGTTCAAAGTGCCACCCAGCAACAGCAGCAGATGCACGAGCAGCAGCAGCAGCAGCAGCAGCAGCACAAGTCAGGTGGGGTTCCAATTGCAAACCATCACATATTTATGTACAAGTCAGTTCTGGACCTAGCAGCACAACATAAGTGCTTGGCTGCTGTTGTGGAGATCCTCAGGGAACCAAGCGTCATTGCAGCGCTGGACAACGACAAAGTGCAAGAGCTGCTGACACATGCAGTACACCAGCGGTCTTCACAAGCAGTACATCTCCTGTGTGCCCTGCCAGCAGCAGCAATGATGCCAACAGGTGCAGTCCAGGACCTGCTGGAAGCAGCACTACACAAGGGCGATACTGGTATGGTCAAGGACTTGTGCAGGCTGCCAGCAGCCCAGGAATTGGGACCAGACAGCACATTTCGGCTGCTGCAGATTGCACCATGTTTCTGTGACAGAAATGGGATGTTAGTATCGTGTTTGTTGTCGGAATTGACAGAACCAAGCAAGCAGCTTGCGGGCAACCATGTGTATGAGTTGATAAGTGCACACCTCACCGTGTCGGGCACTGTCCTCGTTACCCTGCAAGCCTATGTCGCCTTGCCTGGGAGGGATGAGCTGACAGCTGATCAGACCTGTGATCTGCTTCTAAGAGCTTTAATCGACAAGCATTACAAGGCAACGGCCCTTCTGTGTGAGCAGATCCCAGCGGCACAAAAGATCAGCAGTGCAGCTGCGGAATCTCTGTTGCAGACGTGCATACTGACCGGGTCATGGGCGCAGGCTGCACTCACAGGCCCACTCAGAGAGGAAGTAGTGGCTGCAAGGCAGGGTGCTGCTGATGCTTTGTTTGCATTACCTGGTGTGCGCCAAGTGAGTGCAGCAGCAGTGGAGGGTTTGCTGAGGTCTGCTGTACTGCAAGATGACACCATGTCAGCAGAGCGGCTTGTCCAGTTGCCAGGAGCAGCAGAAGTGGCTAGCGTAGTTTTGCATGGTCTGCTGCAGACACAATCGGCTGCAGATTTGGATAAGAACTTTGTTGAGAATTTGTTGCGCCGCGTGTGAGGCTCACACTGAGATGTGTCACTTGGTGGTTTCAATGCGTTTGCAAGCACCTTCAATGCGTTTGATACAGGGAATTCCGTGCATTCCGTTCTATTGGATCGGTTTGCAGGTTTCAGTCTATGAAAGTACCTGGGCTGGCTACTGCCTACAGCGGTGGGAGTCTATAGTTCAGACCAGCAATGTTATCCAAGCCAGCAGCCAAACACTGGCAGCTGTCATCATGAGAATTATAACTGTCATGTGTCATGCTGTATGCCATACAGAATATCTGTATGGCAGTGGTGTCTGTGTTGGTGTGTATCCAATACCCCCACTGAGTGGGTTAGTGCCTTGAAGGCACCCAGAGGGTGGTTTAATCTTGGTGTGTCAGCGTGGCTGAGCCACCAAGTACTTTTCCCCAGGGCCTTGCGGCCGGAAAGGGTAACTTCCTTCCTTCCTTCCTGTCATGTGACTTCCAACTTAAGATTTGCTGTTTGACTGCCTCATAGTAATCAATATCTTGTTCAGGTTGAAAAGATTGATCCGATCAACGTAAGTTACTGCATGCCATGCAGTGCATGCAGTAAGGCCAGTATATTAACGGCCTGCACAGGTGTGTACCCCATGAGCGGCTCTGTTGGTTTCTCAGGAGTTGTGTACACAACTCCATGGGGGGCATACATTATTGAGTGGGACTCTGAACATTCAAGCCATGGGCTACAATTCAGTCCACAACAATGGCGCCATTCCAAATGACACTATCACACAGACGCATATCTGATATCCTACTAGAATGATCGTGACATGTTCAGCGACCTACTAGAAGCTGAGCTATACAGACCCCAGTGTGCCAGCCTGGCACTCGGGCATGTACAATCATAATATGATCAGTGACTGGTTGAGTTGAATAGACCAGATTGCCCCATGCAGGAAATCAATATTTGCGCATGTTTGAGGTATTCTAAAAAAGAAACTGAGAGCCTTGCAATCAATTGATCAGAGTATGGTCAACATTGTTGTCGCATACTAGTATACATAGTTATCATAGAAGTGTGAGTGGACAAAGAGAACATGCCATGGCATTAGAATTTGTCTCAGTGTTAAGATACTATCGGCATATACCAAGTAGCAATTGCTGGTATTTGCAAGGCCTGCTCCACTGGCACCTAATATGCTGCACTGCAACTGCTGACCATCCAAAGGTGCTTTACAGCTGCCGCTTCGCTCTCTTCCCACCCTTGGGCTGTTGTGCAATCTCGGCCCCTTGCATATACTGCTGAACAACCTGCCTTCTGCCAGTGGCTGCTGCTGCTGATTGCAGGTTTGCTGCTGCTGCCGGTGCCACTGCCAGACGCTCCTTCTCTTCCTGTTTCCTCTTCTTGTACTTCTGCTTGTGCAGGGCCTGCCAGGCAGCAGAAAAGAAGCAATGTGGATCATGCTGCAAGGTATATGACAACACAAAGCTACACACCGCAAGTAACCTGACACAGGTGTGTAGGTCAGACTCAGACTGCTGATTCCTGAGCCTTGCAGCTGAGTCAGTTGTCACAGTGGCACCAGCAACTGCTGCTCTTGAGTTGACTGTCAAGACTTCCTGTACTGCAGTGCGTTATGACAGTGTGGCCACATCATAACACAGCTGTTTGGACTCACTCCTCACGTGGCACGTGTTGCTCTTAGCAACACATGCTCTCTAAACAGCTGTGTTGCAACACAGCCAACGTGCCAGGCTAGCACACTGCCCGCCACAGCACCATCAGCATTTAACACTGTCAATGCTGTTGACAGTGCTCCACATCCCTATGTACAACACCTACTCAACAGGCTGGCCCATTTTTGCCAAAAAGTTGAAAGCCGTTCAGCAGTGCTCTGTCTCATCCATACACTAGATGCCATCTGCGGCAGCAAAACTCACATCTATAAGATCTCTTGCTGGGTGTGCCTTCAAGTCCATGTTCGGGTACTTGTCCAGCAAGCATTTGAGGTGTTTGAGCAGCAGAATCCTCCTTGGCTTAAGTGCATGATCCCGAGCATCATCACCCTTGCTGTTGAGGAACTCGATGGCCTCCTCAATGGCCTTGTACTCCCTGATGATTATGGAGACAGCAGCAGCAGCAGCAGCAGCAGCAGTGCCGGCGCTTCTTGAGCCTTTCCAGTCACCTCAGAGGAGAATGGGTGGGCTTCAACAGCAACTCATTTCCATCCAGTAAAGCAGTGCCCAACAGTCAACGGTCATGGTCAAAGCATCATGGCCACAGTCCGCACCTGCTGTCAAAAGTTATCCCAGTCAGCTGTTCAATACTGTATAGTACACATATGGCATGCTGTAGTCAATGCTCTGAGAATCTTAGTGCCAGGCAGCAGTGAAGTGGTTCTGCCGCAGTTTTCTCACCTGCCGGGCCATCTGGCAATGCCGATCTGTCTGATCTTCTCCTTGAACTTTGTGAGACCCATGCCCATGGCACAAGCAGCAGCTTCAGCAGGCAATGTGAAGTGCTGCAGACACGGGGATACACACACACACACACATCAGCAGGCATTGTCAATTCAACGTTGAAAGCGTTAGGAGCTGAACCGCAGCGGTGGTGGCAGCATGTGGAGGCCAGGTTGGACTCATCAACCATCATCATCAACGTCATCACTACATATGATATGCTGGTTGCTGTACCTCAAGCTTGCTGCTGAGAAGTGTGCCTGCCACCGGTCAGCTGACAATGCCCAGGCCCTGGCATCAACACTAGGCAACAGCGTGTTGTCTTTGAGCCAAGACAGTAGCTGGCAGCAAACAACATGAGATTCTGCTGCATGTGGTGTTGCCGAGGGGGACACCACATGCAGCCACCAACTTGGTTTTCCATTCACAACATGCAATGTTTGGGTTATTCCCCATTAGCGACTTTGTTGGCTCTTACGGGATGCCCCTCTGGGGCCAGGTTGTATGGTATGGTATGGTATAGTATGGTATGGTTTGGATTATGGTCATCCAAATCCAGTGGCCACACTGAGATCACCAGAGATGAAGCAGTCACTCGTGTCTCAAGTGGTTAAAAGGAATACTAATCACTTTGGAGAAATTATCTAAGTGCAACACTGCTGGACTCAAAAAAGGATGATGATTCCCTCATGACATGAGGCCTGGCCTAGGCACAAAGTTTACGCCTGCAGGCTGGCAAGTACTCACTTGAGCAAAGTCATAATATCCCAGCACTGGCCCAGCTGACACAGCACCCTCACTTCCCGGCTCAACATCACCACTGCTGCCACTGCCGCAGCTGCCCCGATGTCTGCTTGCACGCCTGCCCCTACTGCTCCCTTCAGGCCCCCTGGGCCTGTCCCGCATCACACTGCTTCCCACATCTATGGGTTTGCCTAGGCAATCATCTGCTCTCAGCTCATCCTCAATGGGCTGCAGCAACAGCATGACTTCCTGCCAGCCTAAAGACTCCAAGCACACCCCCGCTGCTGTCTGCTGCTGTGCTGCTGCTGCTGCTAGGGCCCGACAGCGGTCCTTGAAGCTGGTGCTGGCATTGTCCCAGTGAGCTGCTGTGCGGAGTTCTAGCTGTGTGGCAGCAGTAGCCGTGGCGGCAGCAGCAGTGGCAACCAGGGGATGAAGGGATTGCTGCTGGGAACTGCTACTGCTGCTGCCAGTGTTTTGAAGTGCTGTTGCTGGCCCCTGGAGTTCAGGACTTACACGCTTTACTGCTGTTGCTGCTCCTGCTGCTGCTGTTGGTGATGACTCTGGTATTGTTGCAGGTAGCATTGCTGAACATCCAACAGCATTGCTGGCATCATGTGCTTGTGGTTCATTTTGCTGCATTGTGTGGGTTTTGCCTGATGGTGGACAATGCTGTGACAGCAGGATATGCAAAATGCGCAGGTACTGGTCAGCTGGCGGTGATGATGTTTCATTCCCTTGCTGGTCCTGCTGCACAAAGGTCTGTTGATGCTGTTGTTCCCGTTGTTGCTGCTGTTGGATGTGGACAGCGGCCAACACTGCCTCCAGATGTTTCAGGTTCAATAGTGACATGGTCCGTTGCTGCTGCTGCTGCATGTTTGAGACGTGCTGGGACTGGTCCTGCTGTAACTGTGTGTTGTTGCTTTGCTGGTGCAGCTGGGGCATCATTTGCTGTACACCCTGCAACACGGCAGATCCTGTTGCCGGCACTGCTTCTACTGATTGTTCAGCCGCTGCGTCATTTGCCACCGGCTGAGGTTTCTTCTTTTGCCGCTGCAATAGTTCCTGCAGGCCTGCTGTTGCTGTAATGGCCGCTGTTGTTGCTGCTGCCGATATGCCTCCAGTGGCCATGGGTGCTGATATTTCAGGTGTGCACAAATCAAACACTGGCCTTGCTCTGCCTACTTGCGCATCTGACGCAACTGCTGCTGCATCCTGCAGATGCTGGACTAGGTGCTGCATCCTGCAGTCTTGGTTGTATTTTACTGCTTTGTGTGGGTCCAATAATAGTGCAGCTGCTGCATGATTGTTGTTGCCATCATCCGTTGCAACACCAGCAACCCCAGCCTTCTTTGTGCTGTGTGGAAGCCCCCTGCTGGCAACCAACTGAGATTGTACGGCCTGCTCAAGCACTGCAATGGCTGCCACTGTACGTTCCTCGTCAATTGCTGCGGCTTCTACCTTGAGCACTGCCTGAGCTGCTTGTAGTTCAGCGCGCATTGTGTGGATCTCTTCCTGCAGCTGATGCAGCTGCTGTTCTTTGCATGCCAACCTGGCCCTTAAAGCTGCAGGACAGTCTGCTGCTTGCTTCTGAATCGCCCGTGTAACCTGATTATTTTCAGCTCTATGCTGATTCATCAATATCATGCTTTCAGCACCTTTCACAGGGCACTGATTGCATTGGGCCGTACACATGCCATTTGCACTTCGTATGCTGCTGGCTTCAAGGCTGGAACAAACACGGTTGTGCCTCGGCCCCTTTACAAACTACTTATACAAGCGTGTTCTAGCAGGAATTTGTTGGAGAATTGTTCCTGGTTAAGCAGCAGATGGCGAGGCGAGCCTGCGGTCTTTTCAACTCGACTGTGCACTGTTTAAACAACAGCTGGTCCCCAGGGCAGCTACGGAGCGTATCAGGCACAACTGTCTTTACCTTACGACTTAAAACAGCAGATTGATTTGTATAGAAGCTGACTGAATGTTTACATTATTGTACACGACCCCTGCCAACGTTTCAACCGCAGGCAATGCTACTGCTTTCAATGCTTGAGTGCTGATATCTATTAATGTTTGCTGGCGTTTCAGGTCACCCCCAAAACGGCTCATCTGCGTGCGGGCTCACCACAGCCCGCCTAACATCCTCGGACAGGTCGCACAGGTCGAGCCAGAAATAGTGGCGGTTCGGCTAGAGGCACTGTAATCACCGGACCAGGATCTCAATACAATTCAAGTAGTGTAATATGCATGTCAGCATCATTTTTGAGAATGTAAGAGTAGCCACAGCGAAGTGACATTTTGTGCTTGCCATGCCACCTCACAGGTGGCACCTGTGCTAGTGAATGTCAACTTGAGGATGTCACAGGCTTTGCTTGCATTATCATGACAATGATGAATGTCCTTTGGGCCTGACTGACCTTTACCTATGGGGTTGGATTGTTGTCTGTGCCAAGATTGTTGATTTGGCAGTACATTCAACTCGGCAGTACTCACCCCTCCTCAGGCGCCCAATTTGCAACCCTGCTAGCAGTTTGCAGCCAGCAACAGTTGTATCATGTTGACTGTCACATTCGCAGAAGATAACTTGAACCTCTCGTCGTCTCACTGCTGAGCCTCCTGTTCAGAGACTGCACAACGCGACCAGTGGTTCAAGAAGCTCTGCAGGGCTGATGTCAAGTACGTTGATGTGTTGGTTGCAGCTGAGCATCCATTGCAGTCATGCACATGAGATCCAGCCCACCCAAAGCTTCACTGCGCTGTTTTCACTTGGCGCCTCTTCAGATGTCTGCAGCACTGTCCATGCCAGATGCATCAAATGGCACTGTATTTTGTTTACATTGAGATGTGAAAGCGATGATCCCAGCCTACGTATAGCAGCTCTTTCGGTCCCGACCTCTTGTGCCGTCCCTTTGCCCTGTTTTCATAGCTGATGGCCGTGAGCACGATGTATGGTGTCTTGTAATAGTTTGCAAGCTGTCATAAGACAGTCTGTATGGATGCTCGGTTGCAACAGTAAGCAGCCGTTGGGTCGCCCAGCGACGAGCATCCGCACGCCCTGGAGAGCTTTCAAAGCATTTGTGAGTTCCGTCCAAATGCTCTGCTGTGCTGGAATGATATGTAAGCCAATACGCCACTCCCCAGTCAGCAGCTGCTGATCAGGCTGTCGGTGAACTTGCCGACACTCCCACTAGACACCGCTTCTGTAGCCAAAGGCAGCTGCAGTCCAAGTGCGCTCTCTAGACAGCTAGTTCGGAGAAGTTTCACCGGGTACTTATGACTTTTGCTGCAGGTTACCTGTGCACAGCAACAAGCTGTAAGAAAGTCAGCAGCAACTGCTTCAAACAGCGCAGATACAGCAGCAGAAACATTGAGCATCCACCATTACGCAAACACAGAGTATCAGGGTGGCCCAAAGGCAGTTGCACAGACCATGGTGGCATCTTGCAATGGCTTAGGCCTTACAGCAGTTTCGTATGGTAATGGGTACTTGCCAAGCACTGCTGCTATGGCAGCAACATTGCCAATGGCACAAGCTGCCGACAATCCAGCGCAGCAGCTTCAGACTCTGCAGCAGCAGCACCATCACCAGCAGCAGCACCAGCAGCAGCAGCAGCAGCAGGCATCACATACACACACCACACAGCTGTTAGTACTGGACCCATCACAATGGCCATCTGTTACAGTCCCTAATGCAGCAGCAGTGCAACAATTTCTATCAAGTACTCACCCACCTGAGCTCAGCCGTGAGTCCTGCTCGCACTTGTATCATACTCTCCCAGTGCAGCATGTGGGCAATGGAGCAGCAGTACCTAGCGACGACAGCTGCAGCAGCACCCAACAGAGCAACTGTGCTCTGCAGCAAGCAGCACAGTTGTTGCACCATGACCTTCCAGTGGCGATACCTACAGAGACAGTGTATGGGCTAGCAGGCAATGCACTATCAGCTACTGCTGTCACATCCATCTTCAAGGCAAAAGGCAGGCCCCAAGACAACCCACTGATCGTGCATGTCAGCGACCTGGATATGCTGTATCAGCTATACCCTGAGCACCTTGCAGCAGGCACAAACCCTATACCCCAGCCATACCACAGACTACTTGCAGCGTTCTGGCCAGGGCCATTAACCATTTTGTTGCCTGCTAGCCCCTTGATCCCAACAGCAGTGACTGCAGGACAACCAACAGTGGCAGTTCGGATGCCGGCACATCCTGTGGCTCGTGCATTGATAGCGGCAGCGGGAGTACCACTAGCAGCTCCCTCAGCCAACACAAGTGGCAAGCCCTCACCAACCACAGCAGAGCACGTGCTGGAAGACTTGTCAGGCAGGATTCCCGCGGTGGTTGATGGCGGTGCTTGTGGGTTTGGGGTTGAGAGCACTGTGTTGGACGCCTTGAGAGTGCCACCCGTGGTATTGCGGCCGGGAGGTGTAACTGCGGAGCAGCTGTCACAGTCACCAGAGATGGCGGGACTGCAGGTGTGGGTCTGGTATAGCAGTGGGCCTGAGCGTTGATGCTGCATCAAGTAGGCAGCTGAGCAGAGAGGCGCTGCAGGGGCATGCCTAGTGGCCCCGCTCTCTGTCTAAATGTGTCCTTGCCACGCCTGGCAGCCAGCAGATGTATTCTGCAGTGAATCTTCCAGCTTTGCGAGGCAGCAAATGTGGCATGTAGGCATAAAGGAAAAAGAGACATGGAGCAGTTTGATATGCACTGGCGATTGCGCTGACAGCTGCGGTGTAGCTGTGTTAGTTGTGGCATACTTGCAAAGCTGGCAATGGTCAGGCGTATCGGCTGTGTGCTGTATGCAGGTATACAGCCGTGACTTCACAGACAAAGCCCTCGAAGCGAATCCCACCACACCTGGCATGAAGTACAGGCACTACAGCCCAACAGCACCTGTACTACTGTTGGACCCCATGCCAGCCTGGCAAACCCTGCAGCAGCACAACAGCCTGTCAGAGCAGCAACAGCAGCAAAGCAGCCAGCAGCTGGAGCAAGCTGTGGTAGCAGAGACTTGGAAGTTGTTGCAGAGGTTTCAACAGCTGGAGCAGCCACAACGTGTTGTCCTGCTGAGCACCTGTAGGAGCAGCAAGGACGGCCTTCATGCAGAGATGCCGTGTGGATGGACACCTTCTAGCCTGCAGCAGCTGCAATCAGAGCAGGTGCTGCAGTATGCAGGAGGGGCAGCTGATAGTGCTAGCGGCATTGACGCCTGTTTTGGGCACACAGTCAGGAGCACAGGCAGTAGAGGTCCAGTAGTGTTGGAGTATTTTCTAGGCAGCATCCAGAGGCCTGATGAAGTAGCCAAGGAGTTGTTTGCTGCATTGAGAGCAGCTGATGGGGTTGGTTGCGATGTTATACTGGTGCAGGGGGTCTTGCCTATCAATGCTGGACTGGCTGTCATGAATCGGCTGCATAAAGCCGCCTCACAGCGACACTTTGTGGAACTGTGAACCTGCTGCAAGCAACCATGCTGTCATCTGATTACTTGATCCACTCCCTGGAGCTAGAAATAACAGATTTTGTCTTTGGACAACCCGACTGGCTTCACAGCAAATTGCAACGTCTGAAGCCCCTTGATCCTCAGCTAGTAGTCCTCTGACTTCAAATGGTGTTATGACAGTGTCACATGAGAGTTGTTGGGTTGATTCCAGACTGTGTGCTGTGTAGTATGTGCTGTAGTTTGTTGCCACTGGTGAGAGCAAAGGCACAGCCACGTGAGTTTCCCCTGCCTATCAGCATCGGTTGGGAGGATCTTTCGCCCTTGACATGTAGCTGTCTGGTTTTCGTTGAAATACCCATGCTACGTGCGTTGGAAGCTGTCATTGAGCAGTCAGAAGATTTATCTAACTGTGTAAACGTCAGTGACCTTGAGGATTGTGGACGTCTGCTGACGAAGAGTGGCGTATATGGCAGGGCGCTTGAACAACTCATTGCTACAGACGTTGAGGTAGGACCCGCTTCGTCGTCCGTGCTGCGAACGATAGCACATATACAATCTTCATTTATGGGTCAAGGGCACATATATGGCACTTGCAGCCGGGTCAGTGGGACTGCTCTATGTGCTGCAGTACCAGCTGAGCTGACAACTGGGTTTCTACAGGGCTGCGTCAAGGATCCACAGCGCGCTTTATCACTCAAAGTGCATGGCAATGAACAGTACGCGGTGGGCAAGTATGCGCTGGCGGCTAAAGCATACTCAGGTGGGACCAGCAGTACCATCACCTGCAACGCCTGGAGTCAGAGCCCCTTGTGAGGTAGCTGCCTTCGGCAAAAGCCTCAAGCAGCTCTTCATTTCTTGTGCAGTGAATGTGTGTGACACATTATGCCAGCCTGACTCTCGTGCGGCAATGCGCCGGCCATTGCGTAAACATGCCCAAAGGCAGCTGCGCTGTCAGCAGCATAGCAAGATGCATCACAAGTCCTTGCTGTTGCTCAGCAATGAACCGTAGTATGGCATCCACTGCAGCGACCTGGATAACACTCAACGGCTTCCAGTACAGGCATGCACCACACATGAATCACATGCTTCACATGTGCTGCTGATGCTGCTGTAGACGCTTTGCAGTGGTTGCATGCAATCAAACAGCCCCTGGAGGCTGCCAGGATCCACTCAAACAGAGCACAAGCGCTCCTCAAACTGTCAGCAGCAGCAGCAGCAGCAGCAACAGCAGCAGATGATTGCAGCGAGGATGGCTTGTGCAGACACTGCACGGCTTGTGCAGGGGCTGTTGGCACCAGCTGCTCAAATAGCAGTCATGCACCACTTCCCCAAGATCAGATTGGTGAAATCAGCACCAGCAGCAGGAATGATGACACCATAACAATGCAGCCAGCAGCAGCAACAGCAGTGGCAGGAGGGCTTTCTCTCCCCAAGGTCACTGCAGGGCCGTCAGTCAGATGCAGAAGTCATGGCCTTGCCTTTGCAGCAGTAGAGGACTGCACTGCTGCGTTGAACATTGACCAATGCACTGGCTCCTTCAGAGGCAAGGTGAGCACTGTCTGCTCTTCAATAGATACAAGGGGTGCTGCAAGGAAAATGATCCTTTTCCTTCTACTCATACCCCGTGAGAATAATGAAGTTGAGTTGTTTATATGTAACTTTGTTACAGTTACATGCTTTGCTATTATCTTAGTTGGTTGATAATGTGTTGTATGACAAGCACAAGCTCCTTTCAATCTGTATCCTCAGGCAGTCTATGCGGTCTACATCTTGTGCTAGCAGTGAAAACAGCACATACCCAATTGCCAGTTGTGCTGCTGAAAGCAGTTTGTCAAAGCTCTCTGCAGCTGCGAGTGTGATCACCTGCTTGACGCAAATGCACCTGCTGCTGCTGCTGCTGCTGCTGCTGCTGCTGCAGGTGCTGTTCAGACGTGCCACAGGCTCATTCCTGTTGTGTGACTTTGAGGCAGCAGCAGCAGACTGCCAATCAGCAGCAGCACAGGCTCAACAGGCAGGTGATGTGCATGCCTGCAAAGATATCCAGCAGCTGAATCAAAAGATAGCTGCAGCACAAGCTGTTGCCACTGCTGCTGTGGTAAGTGATGCAGGAGAGCGTCAGCTGCAGCGGCGGCAGCACACTAGTTCAGGTCCTGACACAACACAAGTGCTGCAACAAATAGCAGTACAGAGTGCAGCAGCTGGTGAAGATCTATCACCAGCAGAAACTGCAGATTCTGCTGACAGTGGTTATGCGCAATCTACAGTAGCAACGCAGCAGCAGCAGCAGCAGCAGCAGCAGCAGCAGCAGGAGCCACCTGCAGGCCCTACGCTGCACCAGCTTGATCTGCTGCTGCAGCACCAACACCAGCAAGCCCTGCACTGGTGGCAGCAGCAGCAGCAGCAAGTGCCTTCAGCTGGACCAGTTTTACAGCAGCAGCAACAGCTCTTGATGCGCTGCCGTTACTCCGCTGCTGCCGGTAGACATGTGGTCGCTGCTACTGCAATCGCTCCTGGCACGGTACTGCTTGCTGAAATGCCATTTGCAGCAGTGACAGTGGACCGGCCAACCAGGAAGCAGCAGCAGCAGCAGCAGGATGATGGAATGTCCAGGCCAGGCTGGTGTGAGTGGTGTTTTTCAGCTGTTGGTGTTGCTCCTTGGTACTGCACACACTGCCCACTGGTGAGTCAAGAAGCTGCACTGCTGCAGACATCCGGGGAAATCACTCAGCTGATCAACCAACTAGCGGCTTGCTTGCCTTGATGTTCTATTTGAACAGCAACCTCTGAGGCGCTCTGTGAGTGTGATACTGGGAAGAGAGGGAAGGACAGGGTTTACTTTGTTGATAATGACTCTGATGATAAACCCTGACATTCAAGAAAAGCATTTATTGTGCCATCTTCAGGCAACATACTGTTCGCTCGGCTGCCGCACAGCTGCTGCTGCTGCTGCTGCTGCCAGCAGTGGACATGTGCCTGGAGGATCAGAGTGTGGCAGACCCTGGGACAAACTGCTGCCTGATTATGCCAGGCTGGCTAGCAGGTGTGTCAGGGCAGCAGCCAAGCAGCAGCAGCAGCAGCAGCAGCAGCAGCAATGGGATTGCAGTTCACCAGAGCAATGCACAGAGCAGTGGCGAGGCCACCTTGTTCAGAGTCTTCAGCAGAGTTTGGTCACAGATGGACATGATGTCAGGCCACCTGGTGCTGCTGGCAGCACTGCTGAGGCCACCCACAACAACAGCAGCAGCAGCGGCAACAGCAGCAGCGGCAGCAGTCAGAGAGAGCAAGTCCGAGAGCAGATAGTCCTGGCTCACCTTGTCACTGACCTCCATCACAGACTTCAACAACCTGCTGCTGCCAGCAAACATTATTCTGATAAACCTCCACAGCAGCAGCAGCAGCGATCCCGAAGCCGGTTGTCAGCTGCCAGCAGAGCAGCAGCAGTGTTGCGGTGTCTGGGGCAGCTGGTTCTCAATGGAGTGGCCATCAGGCCTTTGCTGACCAGCAGCAGTGCTGACAGACGAGGTTTAGGGCTGTACCCTGTCACAGCACTCTTCAACCACGACTGCAACCCCAACTGCAACATCAGGCAAGTGTGACATGTCCGTGTGACATGTCTGTGTGACTTGTGTGTGTTATGTGTATGTATGAATGTTATGAGGTATATATGTGTGATATATGTGTGGTGTCAAGTACTTATGCAGTTTGTCCAGCAGCAGGAGCAGCAGCAGTGGAGTTGCTGTACACATCAGGTCAGCATGTTGCTGCACACCAGCCTGGCCATTGACTGCTGGCTGTGTATCACACATTGCACCGAGTGCTGCAGCAGTAACTTTGGAATATCAGCAAGCTTCTGAGCAACACCCATCACTTTGCAACCACAGCAGCAGCCCTGGCATCGGCCTCGTGTTTCAGAACTAGCCAGAAAAGTTTGATTGCAGGCAAGGCGGAATGCTCGATGGTCTCAGCTCAATTGTAAAGCAAGCAGCACCGCCCAACAACCCCTTCCACGCAACAAGCTTGTACCTGACGTGCCTGAGCTGTGATGTGGAGTGCTTTTTGTGCAATGTAACGTCTTTTCTCACAAGCAGCTGCGTCGCTGCTGCTGCCGCAGGTTTGATGGTCGTGAGCTGCTGCTGGTGTGTGTACGTGCAGCAGCAGCAGGGGAGCAGCTGACCATCAGTTACGGCCCACAGCTGGGTGAACAGCCAACAGCAATGCGACAGCAGCAGCTGCAGCAGCAATATGCCTTCAACTGCTCCTGCTCAGGTTGCATCAAGGCTGGAATCGAAGAGTCTGGGCTGCACCTGCTGGAGGCTGCTGCTGCTGCTGGTTTGGCATGCTGCTGCCAGAAGAGCAGCAGCAGCGGTGTATGTCCTGGACCAGTGTTGCTGCCGCAGCAGCTTGATGTTCCTGTTGGTCTAGTGGGGCAGCACCCTACTGCTGGCAGCAGCAGTAGCGGCAGCAGTGCTGTTTGCTGCACTTGTGGATGGGCTATGCCTCAGCAGCTGCTGCATAGGAAGCTCAACGAGCTATCTGCTGCTGCCGCTGCTGCAGAACAAGCAGCAGCATTGATGGCACAGTCCGAATTGGTGCTAGCTAAGCAAGGTGATAGCAGAAAACCTTTATCACAGCAGCAGCAGCAGGCATTACATATGTTGGAGCAGGCTACTGCTGTGAGGCATCAACATCTGCACAGACATAACAAGCTGCTCGGGTACAGTCATCATCAGACAGCTATGGCAGCAGCAGCAGCAGCGGGTGCGGTGTCTCTGCAGAATGACACGGTCCCAAGCAGGTCAATCCAGCTGTTGTCACGCTGCTTCAAATTAATAACATTAGCTGAGGTTCGCAGTGCAATGATGCTGGTGACAAAGCGCTTCAAGCAGCTGATGCAGCAACAGGGCATCTGCCAATGCTCTGACTGCAGCAAGATCCATTGCACAGCAGCAGCAGCAGCGGCAGCAGCAGCAGCGGCAGCAGCAGCAGAAGAAGAAACTTCAACACCTCACTCAGCGGTCGTTGGGCAGCAGAAATGGGTGTTAGGTGCATTGTCAGAGGTGTTGCAGCTTCCCTGCAGCTGTTCAACAAGCAGTAGCGATACAACTGTACTGCAAACCACCAAGCCTGACAGCCAACAATGTAGTGGCAGTACAACCGCACCTGCATCAATCATGCAAGGATACCTGGCCAGCGCAATCAAGCACCTGACAGCCAGCTCGTCTGTGCTGGACGCCACAGCGCCTGCAGATGCATTAGCCAAAGCTGTTGAATCCCTGACTGCAGCTGCTGCAGTGGGGGCCCTACTATCGCTAGAGCAGCAGCAGGTGCAGTTGCCCAAGTCATCAGCAGCAGATGAACAAACTTCAGAGGAGGTTTACCAAGACCGCTGCTGCTCAGTCAGACAGCGCTGTTGTTGCCGGTGCTGCCGCTTGTTGCTGCTGGGCTGGCTGTGGTCATGTCAGGCGTGTTGGGTGATACAGAGGTACCTGGGCACCAGGGTGGTATGAGCCTCACCTGAGAACCTTGTCAAAGAGATCAAGTCATGCAGCAAGTTGAAATGCTATGGCAGACTCTGCGCGGCGCTGACCTGTGTTTGGGGCACCACCCTGGTATGATGCTTGTGCCTGCCTTGGCTGTCACAAGCATGTCAGTGCATTTGCCATTGCATCTCAACTTGTTGCATGGCTCAATTTCTTTTACAAGTGCTACTGATAGTTCACCAATGCAACTGTTGCGGCCTTTGGTCTGGCAGGGGATCTCAAGGCAGCGTCCTGGTAGGACACAATGTTACTGCGGTAGCCTACCCGCAGCCTTGTCCACCGTCTACAATGTGATACTGTCAACAGTGGTGAATGATGTGTAGATCCAGGATCTAGCCTAGGTGGTTCCTGGAACGAAGCAGTCTTCTGTAATGACAGGCAAACTTTGCCCTGCAGGCCAGCTGGCCTAGTGCTCTCTCAGAGAGAGGGTGGCACCAGTGGGCCGCCCACTAGGCTAGCCTAGTTACAGTTGCCATAGCCTGTTAGCTGAGCCTCACTGTGCTAGTAGATTCGGAATCTATCTGAGGAGTTGACTGTGACACTGAAGTGGGCAGTGGCTGTGGCGCACTGGCACAGGGCATGCCCTGCCTGGGTACTACCTGCAGTGCATGCCATAAGTTCATAATCATCTCGCTGTTGGACTCAGTCTGTGGGGCAACATTTTAGTCTGTGATTGCAACATGCACTTTGAAATCATTGCCGCACGATGTACACCACCACCTTTGCCCGACAGCATGCGTTGTTCAACTTGGTCAGGTGGTGAATGACTCGATGCCAGATGGCACTATAATGGCAAATGAGACACTTCATTACAGAAAACCCCTTGGTCAATTCCCGCCAAATTTCGTGGCACTGCCGTTCACTCACACAATCTACACGGTACATTTGATGCTGCCAGCAATCGTAACACAGCCAATAAGTCTTCAAATGTACAAAACCCCTGATGATGGTGCCACTCTTAACCATTGTATGTAATTAGTATATCAATCACATAAAAGCAGCAGAACCATGTCAGATACAGCAGACCAAAGATCACAGCAGTCCATGAGCAGTGCATGTGTGTTGGCAAAACAGCCGTTTTGGGCATAGTCATGAGTGGCAGCCCAGAACCTGGGGGTCCAAGTTCCAGAAGACTCTACCACCTGTCAGGATGTGCCACATTTCTGTCATCATTCACAGGGTGTGCCTGCTGCTGAATCCACAACAGCCGGCAACATGATAAATCCCTCTGGCACGTACAATCAACAAACAGAATATGACCATGAACCATGCTGCCCACTGATCACTGCTAGTGACAAAAAAAGAAATCAGCTGTGATTATCAGTCACACATTTACAGCATCATCAGCAGCAGAGAGCCAGCACCAAGGGCAGCAACAATCATGGCAGCAGGGCCTGTGGCTGCAGCACTGCTCTTGCTGCCGGTAGAGCTGCCACCGGTTGAGCTGCCGCTGCTGCTGCTGCCACCTGCTGCTCCGCTTGTTGATCCAGATGACATGTTGCCGGTCAATGCGCCGGCGGCAGCCTTGGTGGCGTTGGTGGCATTAGCAGCTGCTGCACCCACAGTGGTGACAACAGCACGAGTGGTGTTGCCAACCTTGCCAGCTGCAAGACACCAAAGCAAACAGCAACTTTGTCAGTACTGCATAGAGGCATCTCTGCATGGTAAACTGCAGAAACTGCTTCTTAGCAGAGATCTACTTCTGGGTTTCTTTCCTTGTTGGATCCAGAATATCTGCGTTGAGAGGCCTGCAGCAATTGGCCATGGCCAATTGCTGCAGGCCTCTTAATTCACGGATTGTGGTCAAGCCTGAAAATGTCGCTCTGATACTATTGACCAGATGCCCTGGCACCAGTGTGTTCAACACAGGAGTAGAAGTCTGGAAACCTACCTGCATTCTTTGTTGCTGATACCACTGTAGTGGTTGTGGTGTTTACTGCACTCTTTGTGGTGTTGGCAGCACCCTTGGCAGCACCAGCAGCAGTGGTGTTCTTGGCACCGGCGGCAGCAGGTGCTGGAGAGCTCTTGGCGGCAGCAGCGGCTTGGCCGTCTGCAACAGGTGGACAGAGAGCAAACAGAAGTACACGTCAGTCCTTAATTAAAAGCCAAAGTTTGGTGTTTTGCTGTTGGGTGTGCATATGCATACTTGTTACCAATTAGAGACAAGGTCTTCCTGAACGTGGTCCGTTGCACCTTTTTGTGGTGAGGTGCAAGTGCGCTGCTGTTGCATGCGACTGCTGAAAACTACCAATTGAGCACAGAAGGTCACCTGAGAGAATGCATCACGTGATTTACGATTTTATTGACAACACGATGCACGCACAATTGCAGACACGAAAAACTGCTGTAGTTACACACGGAACTAAAAACATCGGCTTGCCAGCGAGCATTTGAACAAGAAAATGCAGCAATATAGCGCGCCAACTGCGATGAAAGAAATAGCATCAGAGGCATTGGCGACTGCTGGGAGGTGACTGTGATCGGGTGAACTTTGTCAGTCTACAGCTGTCGCTATACTCCTGATGGCACCACTGCCCATGGATATGCTGAAATAAATTGCAGACAATTCTTACTTGCTGCAGTGAAGACTGCAAAGGCCACAATCGCGACCAGGAAGATAGCGCTACCCTTCATCTTGGCGACGGCGTTGATCTGCACACAATCAGGATTTCTGAGTTGACATATAGCCCGTTATGCTGGTAAAGCTGCAAGCGGTGTCGCCTTGCCTAGGATAAGCCTGCTAAAGATGCTGCTTCAGCCTCCTACACGAAGTGTGCTAAACAGCACGCAGATTGACATATAAGACATTAAATGATTGCATCGCGCGCTGCAAGGGGTTCAAAGCAGGCTCTGTGAGCAAACTCCTGTGGACTGAAGGGGTAGCTCACCTGATTGTTAGCTGTCAACTTGCGCAAGTAGCGAAGGTGTGTTGTGGTAAGCCGGTTAGGTACTGCGTTCAGCTATCAATGCGCCTGTTCACCCCAAGGAGCATGGCGGGCGTAACGACACCGGTCTGGCTTCCTGCAGCTGCTTATCTGGCATGCGAGTTACACATCGCTCTGCTGAAGAAAATCAAATATGCATGATTTCAGCTGCACTTGTCTGGTTGCTAGCGGACCTCTTCTGCAGTTTGAATTCGAATTCACATGAACATCCCCCTCGAGTGTGAAACTTGTTTGCAAGCATCCTGGCACTTCTACCTCTTCAACATGGAAAATGATTGTTTTTCCAGGATACGATGGCAAATAAGCGGATGCACGCGCTTCACTTGCGCTCAATACCAGGCGTGGCACACTCAGGGGCTGACTGGAACGCACACATATAACCAAGCAGTCACAGGAAACAACCCAAAATCTGCATCAAAATTCTCTGCTGCCAGTTCAGCTACTAGCTGCAATGGTTATCTCCCAGGTTCTGATCTCCATGGGATAGAGTTCAACAACAGGTGATGTCCCTGTAGCATGGTCCCTAATGTCATAACTGGACTGCTGTAACTTGCTGCTGCTACTCCTGTACCTATCTCTGCTGCTGCTGCTGCTACCAGGACAGCTGACTTGCCCGAAGGCATCCCCCCACCCATCAACCTGCTCATGCAGCACGCTTCTGCTTCTGCTGCCGGATCCAGTAACAAGACCCTCACCCTGCTCCACTGCTGGCGGCACCTCCTGCAGGTGTCTTGCTGGCTTCAGCTGCCCCAGAGCTTCTGAACCCAGTCCCGCTGCTGCTGTGCTGGATGAGAGCACATCCCCTGCTGCCCACCTCCTCGGTGGCTTCATGTCTGTTATATACCTGGCAGCAGTCAGGCTGAGCTCAGTGATGCTGTTGATGTGTCTGCTGCTGCCCAGGTCAAGCAACTTTGAGAGGTCCACCTGTGCCGGCACTGACAGGTCAGCATCTTCTCCTACCTGCAGCCACAACAAACAAAAGCAGCAGCAGCAGTGGCGCTCCAGGATGGGTGCACTGATCATCTGTGATCAGCTGCATTGATCAACACATTCCTCATTCGTAAACACCTCATACACAGCATTGGGGTCCAGGTAATGCAGTGACCTCCTGCCAATTTCTCTGATAGCAGCCATTCTCAGGCATGATGCAATCAGCCTGATTGCAATACAGTGTACTTTCCAGCACCTGGCAGCAGATGCTAGACACCGCAGATGATGAGAATGCCTCAGCGGAAAAACAAACCCTGGCTCAGCTCGACATGCACCCTGTTAATATCCGGGCCACTTCTCTTCCTCTCTGGCCCCTACCCCTCTTTGAAATACTTTGCAAATCAAGTCACCACCGCATGCTGGGCATGCAGTGCATCAGTGGCCAGTTGACATTCAAATCTAATCAAATCTAGGTCTGGCTGAATGATTTAATGGCCCTATTCCCCCTGGGCCCTGGCACGCATGTGTGGTTATGTAAGGTGTTTTCACACAGAAGCACCAATACAATAAAAAGGGTTATTTTTACGCACCTGCAGAGTGTGGGCCAGTCTGATTATGATCTTGTCACTGCTGCCCTCATCTGCTTGCATCAGAGTCAATAGGTGAACATTTGGGGCAAGGCCACCTGCTGCTGCTGCTGCTTTGGGGGACTGGGGGTGGCTGCTGCTACCACCATCTCCAGCAGCAGGAGCAGCTGTGGTACTTCCAGGAGTGTTTGACTGCTGCTGCAAGCCAGACCACCTGCCCCTGATTCCCAGAGAAGCAATGACACTCCTGCTGCCACGCATGCCATCACTGCTGCCACTTGTGAACGCAGCAGCAGCAGCAGTTGGCTGTGTTGGAGTGCCACCAGCAGTCCCAGCATCTGTTTCAGGCTCAGACAGATCTTCCGGGATCTCTGGTAACACCTGCCCAAGTGATGACTCAACCCCCAACTGCTCACGTGATGACTCAGCCTCCAAGTGACCAAATGCCAGAATCACTGGATCATTCAGTTGCTGAGCAGCCTGACGTAATGAATTAGGTGATCCCAGTGCAGGGCCCATCACATAAGTGTGTCTGCCCCTGGCTGGCAGTCCTCCTGCTGAGCATGTACCGCCTGTGGCTGCTGTTGTACCGCATACTGTTTCGTTGAGGGGTTCACCAACACCTCGTGCATCATCAATAACAGTCACCCTGCAGGCATGACAGGATCACATGTTGCCCCACTGCTGTGTATCATCTCAGCACAGTCAGTATTGCATGGCTCCATCTCACTCTACAGCACAGTCATCTGCGCATTACAAATCCAACCTGTGCTTCATAGTATGCAGCAACAATAAAGAGGTAGAGTGCTTGGAACTCTTCCAGGTGCAGCTGTCCAAAGCCCCAGCACCCTGCTGCAGCAAAAACACATCATGAAGTTCGGGAAAATGCAACACGATGCATTGCTGCACAAGTCAGTCCCCTGCCACGCAATTGCATTGACTGTGCTGATAAGGTGTGTACCTGTGCAGCATGATTTCCAGCTGTCCATCTTCCAGGCTTGCGGCTCCTTGAGCCCTGTCAGTAGCAGCTGCCAGCAGCAGGCAGCCATCAGTCACAGCAGCAGCAGATGTGATTGGGTAGTAGTTGCCTGACACAGGCTCAGTCACCTGCAAAACACACCCAGAACAAGCAGACAGGGGTGCAAACAGGTGTGATTGTCCCTGCAGCACAAATGGCACACAGGAGAGCACACACAAACATAGAATGCAACACGGGATGATCACGTACATGCTGCCCACATAAGCCTTATGTTGTTGTGGCTGAACCTGAAGGATATTGCTCTCAGAATTTGACACGCCTTGTGACTAGCAGGTGCAGCAGCAACAGTGTGCGCCTGTGAAGCTGCCATCAGCATCAGGAAGCTGCCTCAGTGCAACTGTGACTTCTGCTGCCTCATGTTCACAGATCACAACAACAACAACACAGAACCAAATGAAGCAGTCAGTTGTGCATGTGGTGACTTATGTAAATCAAAGTGTTTGTAGAGTTTGCTGGTGTACGTACATTAAGTGACCAGGAGGGGCGCTGGTTCAGCCGCCTGGTCAACATCTCACGACCATTGGAGTCAGTGAACAACACACCACCTGCAGCAGCAGCAGCAGCAGCAGCAGCAGCACACACTCACTCTTTCACTACTGACTCACAGACTGTGAGGTGAGCCTGAGACAGGAGTTCGCTGGGACACCAAGGTCAAGCAAACATGTGGCCCAACAACACACCTTCACTGACACATATCACCATGACTCAGGCACGGCAGTGAGATGAACACCCTGGCCTAACCCTGGCATTGCTCGAGGCATCTTCATGGTTGAGTCATGTACTACAAGTGTTGCCAGGGTCTTGATATGTGTTTCATCACTGTGTCACAGTGAATGTGTGTTTGGCCATCTTGGAGATGACATCAAGGCCAGATGACACAGCTGTGCAGCCGGTGAGGACTCAGGCTGGCAGCAGAGCTGTGGTGGGGATCATGAGTATGCAAGGGATACCTGCAGAAGTGTCTGATGATGCCCACACCCAGTGTGATGTAGAAAACAGCTGAGTCATGAGCGATTGATATTACTTAAAAACAGATGAACATACTTTCAAGACAAGCTGTCTTACCTGTTTGTAAGTCTGTGTTTGTTCTTATGATGACTTCTTTGCCCACATGAGCATCAAGAGGCAGTGGCCCCACAGTCCACTCCTGCTGGAGCCAGCCTGATCCCGCCACCAGCCTGGTTGTCAGGGAAGCCCAGGGAGTCCAGGACTGTGTTATTTCCGTCATAACGGGACCTGTTACGACTGTTACATCAAGGGGCTCCTCGGAGGGCACCAGCAGCTTAGCAACCTGAAGTGGACGCATCAGAAGACCCACACAGGATGATGAACCAGCATAAATAAGTACACACATGTCAGTTCATCTGCCAGCTCATCCAATGTTGCATGGCTCTATCTCTGTTATGCACATGTGTGCCTGGGGCCTGGCAGTACAGCCAGGCAGTATGTTGGCCAACGAAACAGGGTTTAAGGCCACATGTTTGCTATCAGTGCTCAGGTGCATCCCACAATATATGCACACGGTGCAGCACATGCGTGTTGTGCTGTTGGCTGCTGCTGCTGCTGCTGCTGCTGCTGGATGCCGTTGGCCTGCTAGTATGTACTTGAGGTGTTGTTGGAACACCCAACCATTCCACTAAGCTATGCACACCCCAGCAGCCCCTGTCACATAACAGCATTATAACTTGTTATCGTAACACAGTAGTTGGTAAGCTCACCGGAGAGTCTCCAGCAGGCCTGAATATGTACGCCCCACTGCTGATGCTGCCATCATCCCCGTTGTTGCTCTTATACCACATCATCTCCTGATTGAACTGCATTCTCCATGAGCCATCTGTCGCCATAACTGCAGTGAACCTGCCAGTAGACTCATCTAAGGTAAGGTTCAGTATGCCATTGGTCACAACACGCTGCTGCTGCTTCTGCTGCTGCTGCAGCAGATCACTTGACGTACTGCTGCTGCTGCTGCCTGCTGTTGGCTGTACTGCTTGTACCGCATAGGTCGCATACCCGAGAGGGGGAATGTCCTCTGCCAAAAACACCAACTGATGACTGGCAGCACCTGCTGCTGCTGCTGCTGTGTCTTGTGCTGGCAGCAGTCCTGCTGCTTCCAGTTGATGCTGCAGGTGTCGGGTGTGCCTTGTAACTGGCAGGACTTGGCTGTGCACTTCATTGCCGTCAGCATCTGCAGATGTTTACAGCAGCAGGTTGCAGGTGTTTACAGCAGCAGAGTGCAGTGCTTCTGATGCTGGTTCTTGGTCTGCAGAGACCGGTGCTGGTTGATGCAGTACCAGCAGGCCTGGCATGTGGCCTGTTGTCAGTGACCATCCTTACTAAGAGTTGCAATCGCGACATGGTAGAGTGCAGGCATTCATAAAAAGAGAGATGAAACAAACAAAACAGTTGGTGCTGCACACACACAACTGGTCATATGATTCAGCAGGGTGATGAGTTACTGCTCGTACCTTCAATTACATACTGCCCAGCTGCCACTGGCACTGTAACTACCTCCCTCCTGGGCCAACCCAGTGAGTTGTACACAACCACAAGCAAGCCACTGCTGCCAGCAGCAGCAGCACTCGTCACTGTTATATGCAGCCCACTGCTGCCGCTGCTCCTGCTGCTGTGTGACAGCAGTGCTGCTTGTGCTTGGTGGGAGGCAGACACACTTGCACTACACACACTCACATTGAGCAGGGGGCACTGCTGAAGCTGCTGCTGTATGTTACCACCTGACCCAGCAGCAGCAGCAGCAGCAGTGTGGGTGCTTCCATGATGGTCTGTAGACAGGTATGCGGAGCCACCTGCACTGCTGCTGTTGCTGCTGCTGTTGCTGCTGCTCCACTGCCAGGCTGACAAGTATCTGCTGGAACGCCAGCTGTCATCAAGAGCCTCAGACCAACCTTCTCCCTTGCCATTGCTGCTGCTGATGCTGCTGCTAGCACTGCTGCTGCTGTTAGCACTGCTGCTGCTGCTGGGTGTGGGTGTGGGTGCTTGCGAGCTGAGGAGCTTCCACAGAGCTGCATTGACAAGCTCAGTCGCTTGTTGCATACCCAGATATAAGTACCTGGGGGCAGAGTCACGACGACAACGACGACAATAAAAACAACGACAACAGCAGCAGCAGCGTGTCTGAGTCAGCAGAGTCAGGCAAGGGGTCAGCAGAACATTAGGAGAACACCCACCCTTTGACACCCTTCATTGCCAGTAAAAGTGACAGTGAAAATTGAAAAGTGACGGTGAAAATTGAAAAGTGACAGTGAAAATTGAAAAGTGACAGTGAAAATTGAAAAGTGACAGTGAAAATTGAAAAGTGACAGTGAAAATTGAAAAGTGACAGTGAAAATTGAAAAGTGACAGTGAAAGTGACAGTCACAGTGAAGGGATGAGGATCACAGTAACAGAAAAGGACTGGAGGCTGTCATTATGTAAGTGTTGCTGTTGCTGCTCAGGTTGACAAGGTGCAACACATCACATATGTGTGCCATATGGGAGGATGGAAACGTTGATGACTACTATTATCCTTGCAATATTCCATTTCTTCACAAACACATTGAGAATAATAATCTGCAGATGTGGTTGAAATTCACTCATGCATAGTGAGCCGGCTGTTCACCATCCAGACACATCACTAGTCTTGCTGGTAGTGCAGCCCTCACCTGGCGTAGTCATTTGCCACTGCCTGTTTCTCAGTGCCTGTGACTGCATCATGGTGTTGAGCCAGCGACACAGCAAACTCAAGACCATCAAGGCTATAATCATCCTGCTGCTCCTGCTGAGTGTGCTCAATGCTGCTGCCAGCAGCAGCAGTGGTCTGCACCTGCTGCTGCTGCTGCTGCTGGCGGAGGGCCGATCGCCCAAGGACTTGTTTGGGCTCAGCATTCAACGTCCTTGGTGTACTGTCTGCATGACCTGTTGCAGTGGACCGGCTTGCAGCAGCAGCAGCAGGTGTTACTCCAAGGTTTACCAGTGCCTGCAGCTGTCTTGCTGCTGCCAGGTATGCAGTTCCTTGCCTGATGTAACCCTTGCTGGTTGGACGACTGGTGAAGTAACCTACAGGCACAACAAACAGTGTGCGATTTGCAAAACAAGGTGAAAATATCACAGCTGATCAGACACACACACACCCACTGGGATCATTGAACATCATGTCCTGGGCTGATGATGGGCTGATGATGGGAAACTCAATCAGTTCATGTTGCCACCAGTGTGTGATGTTGCCAGGCGCCACAGGCCTGGCCCCCACTGTCGCTCCGTTGCTGCTGGCATTGACTGTACACATGGCGACAGAACAGACACCAAATGCGCCTTTGTGCAGCTGCTGTGCTGTCTGCTGACAACAACAACAACAGCGGCAGCAGTCCCCAGCTATGTGTCAAGGCATACCTGTCCAGTAGCAGTGGTCACAGTCTGCATAGGGGAAGAAGTCATCTGTCTTGACCGGCCAGGTGATGTTGCTGTAGGTGGCCTTGGCTGATACGTAATCAGCAGGAGTGGAGTACAACACATTCACACGGCCATCAGCATTTACATGATGAATCAGCCTGAACACAGCAGCAGCAGACATAACAGCAGAAGCAGCGACAGCAGTGCACAGTAGCAGCAATAGGATGAGTGTTTATCAGCCATGACAGTTGGCTCACGTAAGCCAGAGAAGTTCAACAGCAGAACAGCAGCAGGACAATCCCTGAGACGTCAGCATCAGTTGTCATATTGCAGAGTGCTGCTGTTGGCCTCCATCACCATGAAATGAATTTAGTGGGGAGTGACTCATCACCAAACATAAAACCGCATCCAGCCCACACCTGTCCATGTTGAAGAAGTTCACACGAGCATTGACATAGTGGAAGTCACTGCCCATCATGAATAACACGTCATTTCCTTGTAACATGTCAGACCACACGTGGGCCTGACGCACAAATGCATCGACACGGTCGGGGACGTTGTACTCAGGACTGCTAGGATCATCCTGTTTGGCAGCAGCAGCAGCAACAGCACCATGTTTGGTACAACAGCAGCCTAAGAAGGCCTGGCATGATCAATGACGATGCTCTTGAACAGCCATTAAATGCTCAAGCACATCTGCCAAATGACTGAGATCCATTGATCGGAACAATACGATCCAAGGTTTGCTTGATCTGCATCATGATGATCAAGATCTGATCTCACCACAATGGGCTGATCCCAGGACCCATAGTCAAAGGTGAACCCCTCTGGTGGGTTGTAGTTTCCAGTGGGGTAGTTGTGGGTCCAGATCTGGCCTGACTCCCCCCAGGACAAGGAGGCACGCCACAACAGCTCCAGCTGATGCTGCCTGCTGCGGATTGCCATATCCTGCAGCAGCAGAAGCGTCGGCAGCAGCACTTTGTGTTCGCCAGCTGCTTTGCTGAGCAAGTCAGCAGCAGCAGGAAAGGTTCCATCATGCAGAACATCAGACATAAAATGAATAGTATAGATAGTGTAACATAATGCTAATGGTACATACTGTATTGCAGTGTATTGAATTGTAGTATTGTGTTGGTGTCAACAGATGGCAGGTGTAGGTTGTACCTGAGCTTATCTGGTCGCCTGATCTGACCCACCTGGTAGTCTGCTCTTCCAAACACGAGTGCCTCATATCCTGCTGCTGCCGACATCAGTGCCGCCTGCGTGGAGGAGTGACCAAAGGGGTCTATCTGCCACGCAACCTTCGGGGTGACACCAAACGTTCGGTTCAGGAACCTGGGCAACAGCATACACACACCAGCAGGCAAACTTAATGCCTTCAGTAGCAGCAGGCATTTGGTGATGTGTTGAAGTGTTGATTGATTCAGGCGGGGCATGGGATTGGCTCGGATAGCTGTAGCCGGGTAAAAAATCAACAGCATATGACACTGTTGACCCACATCTCATCTGGCATAAAGCAGCAGCTGTCAGCATCATGCAATGGCAAAACCTGGCGTCCCCCCAGCTACCCCCAGCTTCCCCCTCAGCTTCCCCCCAGCTTCACCTGTGTCCCCTGGTGGTCTGGTCCAGCATGCCCACATAGTGAGCCGCTGCCTCGTCATGTTGCACGAAGCCGCCGTTCATGAAGCTCAGCTGACCAGATGCCACTAGCTGCTTCACCTGGGCCTGCACCTCAGCTGACTGGTGGCGCCACCACAGGCTGAAGAAGCTCTGGGAGCGAATAAAAACAATAAACAAAAAGAGAAATTAAAAAGGAAGAGCAAATTAGAAGAGGGGGACCATTGGCATTGCAGGGCGGTTGTCAGTGGTGTATAGTTCAAGTCGGTTCAGTGCTCTGCTTTGTGCCTCTCTGATGCAGTGCAGCAATGGGATACGTACAGTCTCTGACCAGCTGGAATGGATGATGATCTAAGACTGTGAGTGGGTCACACCTGCTTATGGCTGAGCTGGCTGTGGCAGTGTATCATACAGTTGGTAGAAAGCACATGATGTGTGCCAAGCAGAGCAGTTGGGGTTGCAACAGCTGTGTACTTCACTAGCAGACTTACCATCTCAGCATATGAAAATTTCCGGTCAGGGTTTTCCAGGAGCGCCTGTACAACACTGCTCAGGATGTGCTGGACAGCAGCAATCTGCGGACAATCGGACAGCAGCAGCAGCAGCAGCAGCGAATCATGATGATGATGATGATGATGGTAATGAGTTTCGAGTTCGACAGGCTCAGCCAGAGAGGCAGTTTGAGGAGGGCTGGCAGAGGAGGTCAGGAAATGCTCAGCTGAAGGAACTTGTTTTAAATACGCAATGTTGCAAATCATTTCTAAGTGCTACCTAGTGCAATGCTACACAGGTGCTTAGCTATGCAAGCTACTCAGTGGCAGTGTTTGTTGCTGTTGGCTGTTCCTGGTGTATATGCTCTTGACTGACTGTTAGGCCCTTGAATCATGGCAGTAGCCGTTGCTGGGGCTTCACACAGCAGCATGTGTCCACTGGATCTTGATCATGAACATCATGGACAGCTCGCAGTGCATGAGCTCAAAATACACGCGATATGGGTACCGTTATGCATGTGCAGGCAAGCAGAGAGGCTTGCCTGTATGTCCTGGCGGGAGCCCCAATAATACTGCTCAAACGTCTTGAGCCAGCCCGAATCATCATGCGTGTGTGGCACCAGATGCACGTTTAACTTGTTGGGGTCTCTGAAAGAACGACAATGTAGTGTTCTAGTCCTTGGTTCAGCCGTTGCAGCACCACGAGCTGGAGTGCCTTGGGTTGACCCAGACTTGGTGAGTGGACAGCAGCAACCGACAGATCCCTATCCGCAGGTCATTTACCTTTTAGCTGACGTGTTGTACTCAATGGCTCCCGCAGTAAGCACTCCGGACCACACAACCAGCAGCAGGACATTTACAACCGCCATGCTTGTTTCGAATCTACGGCCTGATCATGTGCTCAACAATCATTGATGAGTACAGTAATAAGTTGTAGCCAGCAGAGAAACGCTATCTTATAAGCCTCTGAAAACGCTGCTGACTGTGTCACAGGTTGTCCGAAACGTAGAAAGTACGACAGACAGCACAGAGTCCTGCTGGTGTGCATAGCCCCCAGCAAAGAATAATTGGATGTTGTACGTATGGTCCTAGGAATGCCGCGGTAGCCACACCGCAGCCATCGCGTGCACAGGGTTCTGGCTATTGGTCGAGGCAGCAGTGCTGCTGCCAAAGGCCCTTTTGCCGGCCTCAAGAAGCTACAGCCAAGACGCTGTCAAGGTCCTAAGCCAGATCTAGAGCGCTTTCAAAGCCCTTTGATTCAACATGCAATTATATGCAATGAGTCTGTATTGAAGCCAAGCACTAAACACTGCTGCTCATGCCCCAGATATCAATGGCGTACCAGCATGGCAGCGAAAAGCATGGGTGCTCATGGACCACTGCTGACACACGTGAAAAGCCGGCAAGCAGAGAGGACATACACTGGCGGTTGTGCTCTGCGCCTTTCGAGGCTATCTCAGCAAGGGGCACACTGTAGCCTGCAGTTGCCAACTGTGCAATGCAAAGCCTCTACTGCTAGCTAGCAGCAGAGTCTATGAAGGATTTGCAAGCATTGCAACTGCTTCTGGGCAAAAACAGCACTCACTGCTGGGGACCTCACACTGTAATCCAGAGCATACCACCTTTTTAGACATCAAATGGTTGCCTACGTCCTAAGAAGGTATGTATCCTACTAACACCCCATGTGTGCCAGGCCCAGCCAGTTCAGTCACAATGTGAGCTATCACAGACCACTGACATGGCCGCCCACTTTGTTACAGCAGTTGTTGGGCGATTGCTTGGCAGTTTGGGTCTGCCGGTGTGAATACGCGTCCTGCTCTGCCTGCAGTCGCTCATATGTGGCTGGGCAGCTGCTGGCAGACTCTGCCGTACAGTACAGCAGGTAGCGGCGAATGGGCAGCGGTTGCGGGAGTTTGAAACCATGAAATACAGGATGGTGGCGTTTCAGACGGAGAAATGCACCATCACAACAACCCGGCTTGATTGAAGCTGAAGCTAATGAAATTGGCCATAAATAACCGCACTCTCAGTCTTGATGTCAGGTTGCTCATGCACGAAACACATCTTGAAGCAAATCTTCTGCCGTTTACTGACCACACGTGGACGAAACATGCAGCTGCATGCGTGCTTAACGGTACAAAGCGGTTTAGCGTACCAACGATGCTGTCCTGCTCGGCTCGCAGCCAATGAACGTTGCAGAGCTGTTCGATCATCACCTTGCAGCCCCACATCACAGCAGTCAGCAATCCACTCCTTCACCCACCCGTCACTCCAGGTGCACATTCGGTCCAATGGCCCTGACCATGCAGGTAGGCCATTGGCAGATTTTTCATGGCCAATTTACTGTCTATAATGTTGTAGTGCCTTCAAGTGGGCCATGCAACAACGCCAGCGGGAGGAACCCTTTCAGCGCGAACACGCACCGGTCTCTGTCATGAGCAATCTTCTGGTCCAATGAGCTGGTTAGATGTACAACAATCAACCTAATCATATCCAAATGCGCTTTTGACAAGATTACCCGACCTAATGCATGTTCACAACTGTTCAGCCAGCGGTCCTATCATCTGTATCGCATTCGCAGTCGCAAGCTTGCATGGCTCTGTAACGAGACATATGAGTTAAACCTATTGTTTGTCATGTGCAGAAGCGCGCTGTGGCTCCCGCTAGGGCTGCTCGCAGCACCCGGGTCACAGTTGTTGCCAGGGCCACTGCAACCAAGCCCACCAAGACCGCAACGGGACTGACAGTGCTGGCCAGGTATCACTACGCATTTCTGTCTACTCTTCTGTCTCTCATGTACCATGCAGGTCGTTTGCACTCCCAGCGCTGATGCATCCCCATGCTCTTGTGGTCTGAAGCAGCAACCTTGGCACTGGCCTCATGCTCAGGTGGACTGCCAGCTCAAATCACATCATACATGTGCAGGCAGCGAGTATTGTGTAACATTTGAAGTATTCAATACCTGCAGGCTTGAGGAGCTTGGTTTGTTGAGCAAGGTCGAGGAGCTTGGTCTGCTGAGCAAGTTGGAGGCCTCAGGCCTCACCCTCAGCAAGATTGAGCAGAGTGGACTCCTCAGCAAGGCAGAAAAGAGCGGACTGCTCACATTCATTTCAGACAAGTGAGCTGACGTCTGATGCCCCTGCAGTGTCTAGTGATCTTTTGCACTGTGGGGACCAGCAGGGGCTCCTTGTACAGTGCTGAGCTGTACAATGCAGTGTTGGGAACTAGGTGTACAAGGCTGAGTCACTGTTGTTCAACTCTGTCAACCATCATAGGGACAGCTGGGGATTCAATTGACATTTGACATAGGAACAGCTGGGGAGCATGAGCCCATGCACTGTCTTGTTTAGAAATGAATTAAATTCTCAGTAAGAACCTTTCAGCGGAAGCCAATCCACCACCACCATCATCATCACCACAAAGGTTGGGCAGAAAGGTTTAGACTTGTTCAGAGTGCTGCAGTAGTTGTCATGGTAACTGTCTACCAGCGCAGTCCAGGACAAGGGCGTAAAGATGCTGCAACCCGACAGCATTGGCGGCAGCGGGTCAGCCCAGAGCGTTGACTTCAGCAGGGCAAGTTTCGCAGCATAACACCATACATGCAGCTATTGAAGTATGCCTTGTGCTGCTGCTGCTGCTGCTGCTGCTGCTGCTTGCAGGGGCACTCCTGGTCTGTTGAGCACCCTGGGACTTGCTGCTGCAGCTGGTGCTGCTGCCGTTGTGTACTTTGTACCAGATGACTCAACTGGCCTGATTGCTGCTCAGGCTGTGGCAGCTACTGCTCTTGGTGCTGCTGCCGTGGCTGCTTTGGTCGGATCAAGCATCCTTGGTAGCCTGCAGAAGGTGTAGAAACCATAATACAACTGTGTTCATGCAGTTGTGCATCATTATTTGTTGTGGCTGATGGTACAGCATGCTGGGAGGCTGCAGCATGTAGAAGAAATTGAGCCATGCAGCAAGTTGAGGTGCTATGGCAAAGGAATGCGGAGAGTGAGAGTCTGCAGGAGTGCGGGGGATTCATCTGTGGTGGTTGCTGTGGTTTGTGGTCCATCTCGACCCGGCTTTGCAGCAATCTGTCCCTAGCAGGAGTATCTGTTGCAGTGCAGTTCTTGAATGACAAGCACACCAGCAGGAATGAGTGTCACCATTGCAGTTGGGAACACTCCCAGCAAGTGCAGCTTTGTAGTAAGTATGGATGTACCCAGTGGGTGTGGTGGTTACGTGGTCATGTAATGGTCATGGCATGACATGATCGGAGGATGGAGTTGGTGGCGTGATATCCATGCTCCTAGTGTGTCCCTGTGTCACTGATGATACCGGATTCACAGCCAGGCTGGCTTCATGTATAGGTCAGCACTGTGCTCGTGCCATGGTCCTCTGCACAACCGACTGTAGTTACTGGCAACTGCCGATTGGAGACACAGCAAGTTGCATGAGCTGAAACACTCTCAACTCCACAGCTTCACACTTGTGCAGAAACACTCTCCTAGAGTGATCACCGTCACTATCATGCTATGGGCCATGGCCAAGATGAACAACGACCGTATGCAGGTATATATATGCAGCATCAGTGCCCCCGGCTGTGCTACACTGCACATCATGTCTGTATGATTTTCAAAGTGCACAGCCAGCCTGGGCCAGCCGGAGGCCCCGGGGGGGGGGGGGGGGACGATCAAAACAGGGTTAAACCCGGGGTGGGGGGGGGGGGGGGGTTCTCTTTTAGACCACTACAAGGGGATTAGGGGCAGGGACCCGCGGGACGGGGGGCGGGGCGGCGGGGG